>LZPO01097239.1:52203-74337 GCA_001675575.1 Neotoma lepida | reverse complement strand
GCCATCTTGGCGTCCTGCAGCTCATTCTTGAGAGTCTGCACTGTGTTTAGTGCAGAATCGATTTCCATGGGACCACAGGCTTCATGGGCCTGCCAACAGAGTGGGGGATATGTGCATACAGTAGGCTTGGGAAACCATCTTTAACACTGCAACCTTGTAAATGTTTTCCTAGACACTCCCGGTAACTCTGACTCAAGGAGAAGGCAAAGGTAGCAAGTATTTCCCCAGAGAGGACAGAACCACCGCCACTCAGGTCCTTAACCATATTTTCCTAAGTCATTAATTACGTGTGCCTTAGGACTGCAGACACTTAAAAACCTCCTTGAAGCTACTTTACACTCAGGCCTAGAAGATGCATCTTTGATTCACCAGGCCTGGGTTGCAGCGACAGGGCATACAGCAGAGCATGTGTGTACACAGAGGCTTGGGATGTACTCAGGTGTATGTGTATAGAGGCTCGGGACACATACAGCAAGGGAGCGAATAAGTAAACCAAGGAAGGACTCCACAGAGAGCCCACAGCAACTTCTTCTCATACATTTCAACACCATAAATCATTACTATCCCATACTAAAGATTTAGACACTCCCCCATCTAGTTATTGCTTTACTTATTTAAATCTCTTGATCATTTAGAACACTGGTGTCCACAGTCAGAACTTCATGGCCCCAACACATATTAATAAATTTTATGCATATGTAATATTGCCCATCAGTATTCTAAATACTTAGAAATTACCACTCTGTGAAAGCAGCAGTAAACATGAGGTGGCTGATTCTTATGCGTCCATGTTATTAGGTATGGAAGCTCAGAGAGGTCAACAAATGTGTCAATGACAGGGACCCAATTCAAATTCACACTGTCTGATTCAGAGTCTTCATGCCTTCCAATGCATTGAAAAAAAAAAAATTAAAAGCTCTTGCAGCCTCTTCTGGGACCAGCAGACAGTCTTGCTTAAGTATCATTTTGGGGCTCACTGTTCCAGGGTCGCTGTTTGATGTCGGCATATGCCAAGATTTACTGAGAAAACTTAGCCTGCAGCTGTGTGGGCTGTGTGGCTCGTGGGGTGGATGGGCTTGCCAGAGGCATGCTGGGTACCTGTATTCTAATAAGCACACCACCACACACAGCAGGCTGGTACAGTGTGGATGGTTCCAGGACCTCTTTGATAGTCTAAGGCCCTGCGCACTTCACTTTGGCAATGGAGAATCTCTGTTCATGTCAGGCATTCAAGTTGGCTTCTATTTTCTTCTCTTACCACTTTATGAGGCTGCTAGTTTCTATAAAGGGATTGCTACAAGGAAACAAATGAATTCAAGCCAGAACTTCATGCTAATAACTACATCAGAGTCATAAGAGCTCCTTTGATAACAGAGATTTTTTTTTCGGAGACAGAGACAGAGATTTATTTCGTCCCCAAGGCTGTTCTACTGAGACTCTGTTAAGGCAAACATGTCCATGCAAGGTATGAAAACATTTTAGGGAAGAAAATCACAGCTAAGATGACAGCCCCACTCCCAAATAGATTTTCTACCTACATAGTTTGATTCTAAGTTCTCAAGATGATACATGGAAGATGTGGATATAATCAATTATTGCTTTAGTTTGGGTCTGAAATGCTGGTGCCTCATGTGATAAAGGATTAGTCCCAGCCCATGAGACTCCTGGGAGGTGTTGGGNCCTTTAGGAGGTGGGGCCTAGTGGAAGGAAGGTAGGTTACTGGGAGTGTGACTTTGAAGGCGTGATTGGGACCCTGGCTCCATTTTCTATCTTTTGCATCATGGCTGCCATGAAGTGAGCAAACTCCACCTGCCTGTATTTCTACCAAGGCACACAGTATTGCCACCAGCCACTGTAGGCAAGAGGGCCAACTGACAGTGAACAGAAATCCATGATGATGTCCCCTCTTCTTCCCCTTTCTTCTTCACTCTCTTTCCTTTCTTTCCTCACCACCCTTATTCTTCCATTTCTTTTTTTAAGACAGGGTCTTTCATAGCCCTGGATGGCCTGTGTAGCCAGCCAATAATCTAAAGATGACCTTGAACTTCTGGAAGCTTTGGCCTCCACCTACCAAGTGCTGGGTTTACAGGCTTGTGTCACCTGTAATGCTTGATTAAACCTTTGTTCCTTTTACGTTGATTCTCTTCGGTATTTGTCATAGTAACGAAAAGCTATTTAGCATAGATAAACTGGCCTGCAATTTATCTGGTATGAAGACATTTAGGATTGGCAGTGTACCTTAAGACTGAAAACAAGACCATCCCGTGTCTCAGGAAATGGGAAGAGATGGAGGAAGCATATAACTTGAAGCCATTTGTAACCAGAAGGTGATGATCAAGTCTGGGAGCTCATGCTAAATGCTAACCCACAGTGCTATCTTTAATGGTCTTTAAATGAGATAGACAGCTCTGTTGAGAAACTGGCCCAGCATGCTAAGGCCTGGATGGCCTTCTTATCACAACCTCACAAAGAGATGAAAAGCTGCCTGAAGAGCTAACCACTGGGACAAGGCCCCACTTGCCTTCTGTGAGGCGGTGCGCAGCTCGGCCAGGCTGGTTGCCAGGTTCTTCGCACACTGACTCAGCTGCATGGCTGCGGCCTGGTCACTCACAGTGGGGACTGCCGCCTTGGCAGAGGACACCATCTTGCTTCCAGGCTGTGGAGAGATGAACAGAAAGTAAGATATCTCCTGGGCAACAAGATGCTGAGTGATCCAATAGCTCTGCTTCCATAGTGACTAGAACAAATTCTGCCCTAAAACAGGGTGTGGTTGTTTGGATGAAAAATATCTNCCACAGGCTCATGTGTCTGAACACTTGGGGAATCTTTACAAGATGGAGCCTTGCTGGAGGAAGTGTGTTACTAGGTGTCTAAGGGTTATCATTGTTGTGACAAAACACCATGACAAGCAACTTGGGGAGGAAAGGGTTTATTTGTCTTATACTTCCACATCACTGTTCATCATTGAAGGAAGACAGGACAGGAACTCAAACAGGGCAGGAAACTAGAAGCAGGAGCAGATGCAGAGGCTGTGGAGGGATGATGCTTACTGACTTGCTTCCCAAGGCTTGCTCAGCCTGCTGTCTTATAGAAGCCAAGCCCAGGGGTGACACTACCTACAATGGGCTGCGCCCTCCCCATCAATCATTAATTAAAAAACTGCTCTACAAGCTTGTCTGCTTATAGTCCAATCTTCTGGAGGCATTTTCTNAATTGAGGTTCCCACCTTTCAGATGACTATAGCTTTACGACAAGTTGACATAAAATGAGCAGACACACAGGGCAAGGCTTTGAAGGTTCATAGTACCACCGTACTTGCTATTCTCTTTCTAACTGCTTCCTGTGTGTAGATGAGATGTGATAAGCCAGGTTTCTGTCACTGTCATGCCATGCCATGCCCTCTCTACCATTAATGGACTCCATCCCTCTGGAACCTAAGAGAAAGTAAACCCATTCTTCCTTAACTTGTCTTTGGTCATGCTATTAGTTGTCACAGCTACAAAGAATAACTAACACAAAGGGACACATGAAATACCAACTAGTTCCTAGGTCTGGACAGGTGGCTTAGTNGTTAAGAGCACTGGCTGCTCTTGCAGAGGACCCATGTTCANTTCCCAGCACCCACACGGTAGCTCACAAAGCTGTCTGTAACTCTAGTTCTTGGGAATCTGATGCCCTCTTCTGGCCTTTGTGGTCTTCTTACACACACATGGTACACACATATATAGGCAAAATATAAACAGGTAATATAAAATTAAATAAATCTTAAAAAAAAATACCATGGNAAACCAGACACTCCAGGCTAGTACAGAGTATCATAAGGGGACAAGACAGGCAAATTGATGAAAGTGACTTGAAATTCTCACTTAAAATAGATTTCAAAGATAGCTTTTTAATGAAAACATTTCTCTGTGTTTCTCAGAGTGGTCCTTTACTCTGACTTTCAAAACCGCCTATTAGACCAGAAAAATAAGGGTAGATACTATCTCACTTGTTCACAAACCAAAACACATTCACCATGCACCAATGCCTATGCACATGTAGATGCATCTTCAAGACCAGGAGAAGCTGTTTGTGNTGTTTTACAATATCCAGTTCTACCTGGTTCTTAGGCATACAGTGTTCTATGAGTCCTGTCAATGGTTCCCAGTCTCCAATTATTGGGCATGTGTCCATTTCCGTGTCAATGTAGCAAAAAAAAAAATGCTAAGGAATGAGCTAAATCTCAATAGTTTTCAGTGTGGAAAATTTTAGAAGTAGCTTTTCTGGCTCAAAAGCATACAGGCTTTCAGAGCTTTAAAATATATGCTATAAGTGTGTCTCAGAAAAACTGTAATGATTGAAGTGCCAGATCACAAATATTAAGGATAAAAGTACTACTTTGAGTATTTAAAGAATTAATGAGACTCAGTAGGAGAAGCTAACATAAGCATTAGAAAGCTTGAATAATTTCATGTTACCAGCCCTTAAAAATGTAATACTGAAGCATATGAGAAATGCTTAACATTTGAAAACAAAGGATAGGAAAGGAAATCAAATAAAATGTAAAGAACAAATGAGCTAATACGCTTTTGTTAAGNTCTTAACTTCATCTTATAAAAGATGTATTAAAAAGTATGCTCCATATACTGTGGGCCGTAAATTTAGATTTGTTCATCCTTCTGGAAGGGCAATTCTACAGTATTCATGAGGAAAGTTTGAAAATGTATATTCGGGCTATGGAGGGGTTAGCTCAGTGGTTTTATATATATATATATATATAATAATATATAAAAAACACACACTTTTTTTCTATTTGGTTTTTTGAGATAGGATTTCTCTGTGTAGACCAGGCTGGCCTTGAACTCAGATTCACCTGTCTCTGCCTCCAGAGCTCTAGAATTAAAGGGGTACGCCATCATGCCTGGCTTAAACACATACACTTTTTGATTAGTTGATTCTGTTGCCTTTTATTTCAAAGCTTTCCTGTTTCTTATAAAGATCTAAGTATCTACAATAGCACTTAAAAGAACAGGAGAGAGCTGGGCATGGTGGCACCTGTAATCCCAGGACTTGGAGTCAGAGGCAGGCAAATCTCTGAGTTTGAGGCCAGACTGGTCTACAGATCAAGTTCCAGGACAGCCAGAGCTGTACAGAGAAACCCTGTCTTGAAAAATCAAACCAAATAAACAAATAAATAATAATAAAAGAACAGTAGAAAAGAAAAAAAAAGGAGAGAGAAAAAAAGGTGGGAGGGAGAAGTAGGGAGGGGTGTGAGAGAGAGAGAGAGAGTACAGGCAAACAAGTTCAGTCAGCGTGGACTGAGAAGCACCCCACACTGTTGAATCCTAAGTCTCTATGGTCCTCCTGGGTGCAGACTAAACACACAGCTGGCTCCAGGATTACTAAGGAAAAGAGAAAGACTCTTCTAAATTCTAAGTCTCAGTGTGACAAAGAAAAAGCAAGTTGTTTGCAAACCTATTTCTAGGAATTCATGCAAGTAAATAACTCAAGTTGTGGATAAAGACTGAGCACATGAAGAGGATTGCATTACAGGGTGCTTGTGACGGCCCCCAAATAAAAAACCAGCATATCTNATGAAGGGATGATGGCTAAAGACAGAGTATAGCCACATGGCAGACTTTTTGAANCACAATGCCCACATTACAAATGAGGGCTGGGGCTGAAGCCCAGTGTTGGAGCAATTGCTTCTCATGCTAGGTTCAACCCCCAAAGGGNATATATACAATGAATGTAACTGAAATTAGAATATATTGTATGAAAAAATACTTTCAATTAAAAAAAAGATTGTAAGAGCCAGTAGTAAGGGAGGTGTCTTTTGGACATGACAAGACTGTAACACTCAAGAACTCATAGTAGTAGTCATGGTTGTCNGCACACGACCTGTACAATATCAAGCCAGGCAACTTTCTAGTGTGGAATGGGAAGGGGTTCATGCGNTCTCATGCTTACCTGAGGAATAATGGATGTTAATAGAGGGTCAGTTCTCTTTAAGGTTGTGGCCCCAGTAGAGTCCCCACACTCCAGAAGTATATGCACAACACAAACTAGAGTCAATGGGTTATTCANTTTTAAAAAATGAGGACCCTCAGTTGGGGGTAGAGAGGTGAGGGTGTTCTGGAAGGAGCTAAGGTGAGGAGTTAAGTGAATATGATCAAATTGCACTGTACGAAATTCCCAATGAATTAATAAAGGTATCTTTAACACTAAAGTAAAGATTATACATCCTCTCCACAAACCTGTTGGTGTATCTCTCTGTGTGTAATAAAAANTCGAGAAAGTAGACTAAAACATCTGTGTTTTATCTCTGCCTAGTGGAGGTGCGGGCGGCACTTGAAAACCAAACCCCCAGGACATGCCTTGACCACTAGCATTTCCCTTGGCCAGTGACATCTTCCTCACCTGAAATGTAAAGAGGCCTTGCAGCTGCTCAGATGAAAACCTAGCCAAGGCTATGGGGTCTGCACAGGTATGTTCCCTTCCTTGAGGACAAAGAGCAGACTGCCAGCTGGGGGTCCTGCAAGTGACCATGCTGCTGGTGTCTGTTACCTGCAGGAAGTTCTGGCTGGAGATGATGAGGGCCAGCTGGGCGCTGAGGTCTTCCGCTTGAGCTTGGCTTCCTCTCACCCCCTGCACGAGTTGAGGGATGTGATCGGCCACTGCCTGCAAGGAGCAAGAAAACGGGAACTGAGCATGTGCAGAGAGGAGAATCTAACAAAGGGGCTTCTGGGAAATGACCCAAAGCACTGCTTTTTGATGCTTGATCCACACCCAGGGACAGCAGTACCAGAAGTTGGAGTAATGAGCATACTTAGCCAGCGGGGTCCTTCCCAACACTGAATCCCAGTCCCCACATCTTCTTCTTCCCACCCCTCNACTTTAACAGTAGTCCTAATGGTCTCAGGCTATATGATAGAAGACCATTCTCTATAACAAAGCCNTGAAAGAACTTTCCTAGTTAAAACTCATAGGCTCCTGGCCATGAGGACTGAAGATCAAAAATCAAAGAATACAGAATTCACAGGTAGGTAAACTGTGTGAGATGGCCCTATGGCCAGAAGAAGTAGGGGAGAGGTTCATGAACCAGCCTGTTTAAGGGCTCAGATCTCTGACTTTGCAGGTATGGATTGTGGGCCCCAGCATACATGTGGGCATCTCTCCTGTTTTCTTCTTTTAACCAGTACTTAGCATTTCTCAAATGAGAAAGCCCAAAACAGGGGAGAGAGAGGCCGTTTTTGGCAAAGCAGGACTACCATATGACAATCACCTCCAGAGGTGTCTTAGGAACNGTCCAGTCCATCTACTTGTGCTCTTCCTAATTATCCTCTGATGGAGCAGGCTTCAGAGGTCTGAGGACCACCACTGGAAAAGGTGCTGGTGAAGGTGCCCAGTGCACTTTGGCCTGGTGTCCATACCCCATCCCCCAGCCAGAGTGTAAAAATACTTAAAATATCCCTATGGACATATGCCCAGGTCCTTTCCAGTGCTGATTCCAGAAACTTGGTCCATTTTCCCTCTCAACTTCAGCCTGTCATTTGGCAATCCCTCTCATTTCCTGGCAAGGACACTCAGAGATCTAATACCTTCAGTTTTTTTAGTAAAGAGGGAGAGAAGGCTGACTCTGCAACAGGTCCCCAGACATGAGTGGCCTGTGGNCCCAGAGAAAGGAAAAGGCCACTTTCTCACCCTGCTGGCAGTTGCATGGTGCAAGAAAGAACTATACTGTGTGAGCAGAGGCCTCACTGTCAGCAAGCTCTTCTCCTTCCACAGATCCTAAGCAAAAAGGACCTCAGACACCTGTGTACTGAAGATGCTCTCTCTTCCCCCGATAACACAGTCGACTCTAAGAGGGGAACTCAGAAAAATCAGAATCAGGAATAGAGAGCTCTAGGCANTTCTTCCCCAGCAGGGCGGCCATTTCAGAAGAACTGAGTTCCCTCAGAAGCACGGCCACTGCTGAAGAAGTGGCATTTCCCTCAGATGAGTTGTTTTTCAGAGATTTGGAGGAAAAGTCAGAATGGGTTAACTGTCAGAACACTGGCACAATCAGACATGCCTGTTTCTGGCCTCCACTGCCAACACCCTCAGGAAACTCCAGCAAGATGCCCCATCACATGTGGACAATGGCTCTGCAAGGGGATGTGTCTGGTACCTATCAAAGGTGTCCTGAGAGAGTCAACTCTCTTGGTGGAAAGAGAGAATGTTTATGGTAAGCCAGCCTGAACACAACACCAATGCCCCTGTCCCACAAAAACAAGAGCCAAACAAGCAGCAGGTAAAAGAAAGCACCAGAACATGAGGCCACAGAAGGCAGATGGGACAAAGCAGACCCTAAATGAAGAGAAAGCAGGAAATCAACCTGCTGTAGTGCATGGAGACTGGATTTGATCAGCCTCCCAGAGAGGAAGTGACTCTGGAAAGCCAAGGACTCATTTCTATTTCTATTTCAAAGCTTGAAATGGCCTCATTGATTCTCTTTATTTAATTCAGTCTCTTAAAAATGATGTGGATAAAGGAAAGATAACACTGGACAAAAGACACTCCTTCCAAACATAGGCAATCTACTTAATGGACAAAAACCAGATGTGTGTACACCTGGAGCATGGAGCCACTGCAAACTGGATTAGGAGCCTGGAAGACCTGCCTTAAATGAATTACCAGGACATGTGGAGGTCGAATGCTATCAGCAATATGCTGCAGACCTGGCCCTCGGTGCACAGGGAGCTTACCTTGCAGCTCTGGACCAGTTGCTGCTGTGCTGAAGGGTTCTTGTTGGAGACAGCTGCATTCTGGGAGGCTGCAATGGTCTGTGTGGCAGCAGCTGCAGCCTGCTTAGCTGCAACCTGCAGAGGATAGTGACACAGGTCAGTCCAAGATCATACTTGCAAAGGCATATGCCATATCTTTCCATGACTGGAGCACTCACTATATCTTCAAGGCCACTGATGATCTCAACCTTTGTTGCTCTTGGCTGCCTGCCCTGGGTTTGCACTCCCAGATGAAGTGGTAAAGACCAGAAGGCACGAAAGCTCACCTCATTTGCTTTTTGTAAAAGACAGGCTTGACCTTTTGCAAGTCTTGTGCTGGCCACCACAGATGTCTGTGAGTGCATGAGCACAACAGTCCTGTTACATCCAGAAGACATTATTTCACAGCAAGCCTCCCCAACCTCTGGCTCTTCAATCTTTCTACCCTGATGTTCCCCCAAGTCTTGCAAATGATGAAGCCAATCAGTCAACTCCTTAGCATGGAGCAAGAAGAGGCACATGAGGCCCTATACCTAGCCGAGGAGCTATTGGCAATAGATGGCCNATGGGGAAAGAAGAGTCAGCTTTCTTCTCCGTGTAGCCCATCATATGCTGCCTATGCTCCCTGGATGGAGCCTACNCCCATGCACATTTAAGCAGCATGATTTGGACTGAGTGAATTATTATTATTAGAGGAAGGAGGAGGAGGAAGAGGAGGTGCTAGGCAGCTGCCAGTGGCACGAAATTAGGAAGAGGATATAGAAAAATGGTCCAGGAGTTGGAGTTGGAGAGTGTAATATGTATATGATCTAAATACATTCATGTACAAAGTTATCAAAGAATAAGTGGAAAATTTAAAATACAAAGACAAGAGACAACTGCAATGCTGAGATGGCATTGGCAAGCAGCATGGAGTCTTAATGTTCTAGAGAAAGAAAATGGCCCCCATGAAGCACAGGCTGCTCTTGCTGTCAATGGAGGTGTCCACGTCCCTCCTCTCATAGCACCCAGACCTCAGCTCAGATTGACACATCCCCCTGAGGTAATTAACCCAGTTCTAGCTTTTGTCTCCTTCCAATAAGGAGGCTAGTTTTCTTCCAGAGCCCATCAGACTGCCTCTGGAGGGGCTCTTCATTAGACAGCCAGCTAACTTGGCCTCCATCCCTCCACATTTTNGTTTGGGTGTCTCCTATAGACATCCATGTAAAGACATGTTCTTCTTAGGTAGTTTGGGCCTATTATTTTCAACTCTTTAATTGGAATAAATATTCTGAAAAGAAATGACAAAACAGTTTATCCTTCCTCCCTTCTCAGTCCCACCCTGCTCCCGAGCACCAGTCTAAAATTCTCAACAGGAAGCCTCGGAAAAGTCACTGCCTCCAACAGAATAGGAACTTTGCATGACTGGTCTGCTGAATGCATTCTTTAATGTCAGGAAAAAAGAACCCCAATCTTCCTGCAAAAAGACTGCATTCTATTTCTGAATGTTGAACTCTGAACCCGAGCCTTTGGCAGCTATGAACTAAAGCAATTTTTCAAATTGTGTCAATTCTTTTAAAGTACCCAAACTATCCAACACTGCTCACTTTGATTTGGCATTCTTGATATAGGCATCATTTTGGTGATTTGATTTCTTTTTTCCAGGTAACTCTTTGCAATCACGTATGACACCCTAAAAGCCAGCCCCTTTCCTGACCTCCAGCCGGTTGACGATTTTTTTCTTAATAGCATTCTGTGCAGCGGCGTTGGTTGCTACTCGGAGACCTTCGGCAGCTTCTCTCAGCCTTTGTTGCTGGTCTTCATTCTCTGGGTTGGCTGCAGCCCCCTGCAAAGGTGGAAACAGACATTTCAAGTACCCCAGGCTACAGTTGCTAAATGCATGCCTTTAATTTCACTTCTAACTAATAATGCATAGTATTTGGAATAGAAAGCCATAAGCTATGATCATAGCTGTGTACCACCAGGCTGTGTTGCTGGGATCTAACCCACAGCCTCCTNGATGTTACATCCCCAGCCTCTACAAACACCATCTTTATNCTAAAGATCAAACCTCATGGCTATATAGTGTCCAACTGTAAGAAGTAACATTGTAAATCANAGTCTTGGGTATCTATACAAATTATCTTGNAGTTGCNATTTCAAAACCTCAAGGTGTCAAAGACATTTAAGGCATTATCACAAAATACCACATTAGTATGTATGTTTTCTATTTCTTCATGTATCAGCTAAAATTTAAATGAAAAGAAATAAATTTTCTTCTATTCTGGAGTTCAGTTTTACAAACTTTGTAACATTGAGGGCCCTGGGAATCTTCTTCCCAGGAAGAACAGTTGTGTAGGCATCATTTACTTAACAACAAAACCAAACCAAAAAACACTCCCTTTGTGTTGATTTGAATTACTGCTATGTCAAACACTGAAAGGTCAATACAAACAAAAAAAGAGTCAATCTCATTGTAGGAGAAAATAGAATGGTCTTTAACAGAGAATGATGGAGGGAGGGGCAGACAGACAAAGGATGGATAACAGCGGGAAGCTTCAGGGTATATAGCTGGGAGTGACCTCTTGAGTTCTGTAGCTCAGAGGGGGAGCTATGGCTGAGAACAACTAACTACATATGGTAAAACAGCACACAGAGTGAATGTTCAAAGTGATGGACAGCAGTGTATGCTATTAGGAACCAATTTCAATTCTTGATTTGAAGAAAGAGGCTCTGATAAATCTCTCCCCATCAGACATGAGAACAAAAGTGTAAGTAAAAAAGACTTGATCCTAACTGATATGACAGATCTTGATGGCTCATGTCTTCACATCACTGCTGGAACATTTCAAGGCAAAAGTAAATATGAAAAGTGAAGATTCCATTGGAAAAACAAGGGCTCGGATGGAGCATGATGAGAGGGGGTGGGGAGGCCATAGGGGTATGTGTGTCCTACAAAAAGACCCCCAGAGAAAGTTTGCTAAAGGCCATGCAAAGACATCATGTCTTTAGAGAGTATTCTGGGAAAACTGAGACAAACAGCTGGTACCCAACTGTACTCAAAGAGCAAAGCTGCTGCCCTTAACTGGTAGAAGAGCACAGTACCCAAGCAGCTGTCACCAGTGTCCTTTGTGTAGGTCCACAGCCCTTGTACCATGGTACTTTAGCTGAGCCTGTCCTCAGAATCTTGTCAGTTTTAGTTAGATATGTAGGATTCTGAAGTCATAAAAGGCTGAAGTAAATACAGGGAAAGGATACTCTTTTATTCCCTTTGAGACAAAATATGATGTCAACATTTGATTGTCCACTTGATGAGATTTAGGATCACCATGGAAACAACCCTTCGGGCACGTGTATGAAGGAGTTTTTAGACTGAGTTAATTGAGGTGGGAAGACTCATCCAAGTGTGGGTAGCCTCATTCCACAGGGCTGGGGTCCCAGACTAAAAATGGAAAGGCAGCTGAGCACCAGCTCATGACAAGCACCTGCTTCATGACAAGGATGCCATGTGACCGGGAACCAACTGCTTCTGCCACCATGAAGGACTGTGTCCTCAAACTGTGAGCCAAAATAAATCCCTCATCCCTTGAGTCACTCTTAACAGGCATTTTTGTTGCAGCAATGAGAAAATTTATGATGCCAGCAGTGGTGGCTATGCTTTGCTGTCTGTGCCAAGTCAGCACTTCTTTCTCAAGTTCAACAACTCCTCTGCTATCCTAAGTGTGTTAAATGTTACAAAGCCACTCAAGTAGTCAACAAGGAGAAATCCACACTCTATCCTTCACCTTTGAAGGATGCTTCAACCCTAACACTCAATAGTGTTTGCATTTCAAGCCAAAAGACCAAATGCCTTACCTTTGCAGCTTCCACCATGCGGGCAGTGGAGTCAGCCAAGAGCTTTGCAGCTGCCAGGAGCTTCTTGGAATTCTCCATGTCAATCTCAGCCTCCGCATCTGACCTCATGGCATTGACAAGATCAGACGTGGCCTGGGCCAGCACCCGGGCTTGGCGCACCATTTCACCTAGAGGACAGGACAGCAGGTATGGGCTGTTTATTTACCATTCTGCTTGAGAATGATCTCAGTGGTCAGGAAGGTTTTTATTATTATTATTATTATTATTATTATTATTATTATTATTGTTGTTGTTGTTGTTGTTATTTGTTTGAAACAGGGTTTGCTGTGTCTCAGGTCAGCCTCTAACTCTCTATAGAGCCAAGGATCACCTTAATCCTCCTGCCTCTACTTCCTTAGTGCTGGGATTACAGGCAAGCACCCATTTATGAGGTGCTGGAGGCTGAACCCAAGATTTTCTTGCACGATAGCCAGACATTTTACCAAACTGAGCTACACCCCTAGTTCCTGGTTTGGAGGGTTTTTTTGTTTGTTTGTTTTTTTGAGACATGGTTTCTTTGTGTAATAGCTCTAGTGGTCCTGGAACTCACTCTGTAAACCAGGCTGGCCTAGAACTCACAGAGATCCACCTGCCTCCTGCCTCCCGAGTGCTGGGATTACAGGTATGCACCACCATTGTCCAGTTCCTGGTTTGGAGCTTTTATTACTGCTTGTCCTTGCTGTGCCTGAGACTTTATGAAAGTCTATTCNAACTTTCTTTTGGAAGTGGGAGGTCTATTAAGATACAACATTAAAAGTGAAACCACTCCAGGGAAAGGACTGGTTCCTCTCCCATAGCTTTTCTGAGGGGAGATAAGCTTTTATAAATATAGACATGCTAAAATCAGTGNGGTGACCTCGATGGCATTGTGGGACAGAAAAAAAACAAAAAGACCCAAGTGGGAAAATGGATGAAATCCGAGCACTGTGGGTGGTTAACAGGGACATGCCCANAGATGCTTTGACAAATGTGCCACGAGTTAAAGAAGATGTTAGAAACGGGAAGAAGCAGAAAGATGAGGCTCTGCTACCTCTGCAACTTTCAAAAAAAGGTAAAGCTAGAACTATTTTAAAATAGCAGGTTTACGTAAAATAACAAGCCCAAAATGAGAAGAACACCAGCAGAACATCCAATTGTACGTAGCATTCCCAGGTCGTTAGTAACTTAAGACGCATACGAAAGAGTACAAGGTANTTTTCTCNGCAACTACCAAACACTGGCCAGGCCTGTGGCACCCACCTGGACCCCAGGCCGTGGCAGGCCAACACAGAGTATCACAAGTACAAGGCTGGTGGTCCCGACTACAGAGGACAGTCTNTCTCTAAAGACTAGCCAAACAAAAGGACCAGCTCTCAGAACTTGTTATAAAGCACANTTGTACACTGGCAAAGCAAGAGGAAGCGGACCTCTTACAGGCAGTTGGTAGGGTTGCGAATCCTTCTTAGAGAGAAATTTCATTAAGAAGTTTAAACTTCGAAATCCACGTATCAGTTGGCTGGGCAATTCCACAGATAGGCATTGCCGCCACATACAAAACTGACAGCAAGTGAAGACATATTTTTAAGAAGGCTCTNTGTAGGAACATTTTTATAAAAGCAAAACAAACTTGGAAACTAAATGTTTATTAACAGACATGCAGTCCGAGGGCCGGAGGCTAAGCTCAGTGGTAGAGTGCTTGTCCAGNATGCAGCCAGAGGCCTCCCTGGGTTTGATCCCCAGCACTGAGGAAAAAAGATAATTGGTTAAGTGTATGATGACGTCTCCAAAGTGGAATGCTATCCTGTCATTAAAAAACAAAACAAAGCACGAACATATAGGTATGCATGGAAAAATTCATAGTATGTATAACACAATTATATTTATATAAGCTGTGAAGGGCCTCCGTCTATCTCTCCACACACAACCTTTAAAGGTAGGGATGTTCTAGGAACTGTGAGGCAATGGGTATGCTAACTTGTCTCCTACAGCATCCATTTTACCATATATCAGTTCAAAAATCAAGCAGTCAGTTCTGGGGATCAAGAGGGCACAGTGACCTGATGAGGTCAGAGCAGTTGACTTTTCAACAGGCTGAAAAGGTATATTATATATACAACTTTAATTTACAGCATGATTATAGTATATTAAAATGTCCCACCCTATACCTCCTCAGGAAATGCTAATGAGGATGTAGTCTAGGCCCTTCCTTCATTCCCATCTGCTATCTACTGTTCTCTTGGTTCTCTACAGTGACCTTGTTGGGGGGGGGCAGGGCGGAGACACGACTTCTAGTGGATCTCTACATAAATATCTTCATTCCAAGCTTTGTTCCTGATTCCTTTGGTGGCTGTTCTGACTTTGCCAACTATATCCTGCATATGGGATAAAAGGACTTATTAATACTATAAATTCAAGTAACGAAATTCTGATGAGGTTTTTAACTGTGGCTCTGGAAAAGGCTGTCGGGACTCCTGGGTCTTTCTCTATACNGCTGTGTGGAAGTTTTGGACTAAGGAAGATGCACTAATGCTCTTGTCAGTTACTCCAGAGGCCTTCACCTAAAAGTGACTGTCACCATGAGGAAAACCCACACCTATCCAATCCCTCCTCTCCCAACCAGTGCCTCACCAGCATCACCCATGGAACTGAAGATGCTCTCGGTGACACACATGATGGTGTCGGTGGCCTGGTCGTAACGGCCAATGGGCTCGCCGCGGCTGGCAAACTGCCGCACGTGCTGTAGGAGGTCGTGCAGGGCCTGGCTGACCACGCTGGCNGCCGCGCTGACCTGCTTCAGGAGCTCACTGTCACCAGTGGCTGCCTGGCAGGCACGGACACAGTTTTCCACAGAGCGGTCCACCAGCTTCCCAGCCTCTATCAGTTGCTCCTGACACACAGGAGAGCTGATGGTGGGGCTCACGACCTGGAAAGACAGAGAAGTTTGCTGCAGTGGATGTTCCTGGTGCCCCAGAATGCCCAACATCTCCCTCAGGTCCCTTTGACCCTCACTTAGCATACATACAAGGGACTCAGCTCATCCAATGTGGTACCCTCCACACTATTATACTTTCTTTGCGATTTGAGAAATCCTGCTAATTAGTCACGTGTGGCAGTCCTCATTACCCAGTACTTAATTAAGGACGAAGTGCTGATATTTACCAAGTATATGCTTTTCCTCTTAGTGAATTTTCTAGGCTGAGATAAGACAACTGACTACCTAAAAGAATTGCATGTCTTTCAGAGGCCAGCTAAAACTCTGCCTGTGTTTCCTCAAAGACTAGGGAAAGTCTGTCAGTTATCTGTGGACTCCAGGGCCAGCAGGAGCATCACTAAGGATGCCTTTGAAGGGTTCAAATACCAGGTGGGAAATACGACCCTCTCAATCATGGATCTACACAGCAGGAGATGGAAAGTCTAGAAGCAGAAGCCCCATCCTCAGAGAAGCAGACACGAATTCTGGGGTGGAAGGGCACCTGGAGTCAGGCAGGTCTGAGTCATAACCCCAACTCTGCTGTTTATTTCCATGACTGAAAGCTCCTCACTAACACTGAGTCCTCTCAGGCTTCCTCATCAGTAAAGGAAGGCTAATGGTGCTCAGAGTGCAGGACTGCTGGGCAAACCCAATCACATGATTCTGACACAATGAACACACTCTGCAGCCATTCACGGCAAGGATGACTAGGCCTCCCCAAGAAGCTGTGGGTTTAGTATGAACCCCTGTACGATACTGCGCCACCCATTGCAAAGCCTCTTTTATGCACTGGAAGTAAGATGCATTGAGAGGCCCAAAGGGAGACATAGCATTTTTCATCTCACAATAAGTGAACCTTCCAGCACCTGCGAGGCAGAAGCAGACAGATCTCTGTAAGTTCAAGGCCAGCCTGGTCTCCACGGATAGTTCCCAGAGAACCAAGCTACATAGTGAGAACCTTGTCTCGACCTCCCACCACTCCCACCAAAAACCAAAACAACCCCACCAAAAAACCCCAAACAAACAAACAAAAATTCTATCATGTTCCCCCAAAGAAGCCATCCGAATCAAGCTCCAGACCTCAGGCTACTTAATGACTGGCTGCAGGTAAGAGTATACGGCACTGTGGGAAGGGATGACATATCAGCTGGCTTACCTTGGCACATGCCACAAGCTGGGAGGTGGAGAGGGCACACTGGGTGGCTGCAGCGATCACTCTGTTCTGTAGGACAGTGTCTTCAGCCACCTGGGCCACATTCTTCGCCTTGAGTACCAACATGGCAGCCGCATTGGCAACAGCTTTTGCCAGACTCATTAAAACATCCTAAGAAAAGGGGACCAAAGCTACTCATTCATTTATTGTTTTTAAATCACCCTTCAAACACTAAAACTGCGTGGAGTGCCCCAAACTTTCTATTAAAACCCCACTTGGTTTTCCCCTTTATTTTCTGAAATGCCAGCTCATCCTCACAAGGAACTAAGGAAAAAAACTTGTANCCTAACAACAAAATAGGTCTCTGTAGACAATGAGTAGCACAGGTTTCCATAGAAAACAGGTCAGGGGCTGGGAGACGGCTCAGTCATTGAAGAGCAAGCACCAGGACCTGAGGCTGGATCCCCAGTGCACACATAAAAAGCCACAGGCAAAGTGCACATGCTTGAAATGTGCTGTCAGGACAGAGACAGGTAGATCCCTGGAGCTCACTGGTCAGCCAGCTTTCTCTAATCAGTGAGCTTCTCNTCCAGAGAGAGATTGTCTCAAAAAATAAGGTGGAGAGTGATTGAGGGAGACATTTGACATTGANCTCTGGCACTTACGTGTACACATATATGCATGCATACCAAACAGACAGAGAGACACACACACACATACACATATGAGCGCATATATAGATCCCCCAAAATACCACACACAAATTTAAACATGGAAATAAAACAGCTTAAAGAGGAAGGCTTTAACTGCTGATTCACATTCATGTTCTTACACTGATTCTTGACTCTTNTACGTGTGATGGATGTGTGGCTGGCGCCAGGAGAAACTGAATACATATTCAGACACCACCAATACCACCTGCAGTAGGTAGGCATTAAATCATGACCTCCAAGTCGTCATGCCCCAGAGTAAGTTGAAAATTTATCTTTTGGACATCTAGCTTGTTAGGATCCAAAAGTCAGCTGCTTCTCTGCCTCCAGAAAGCAACGTACGACACACACAGACAAATTGATGGCACCAAATCCTACAGTTGGAGAGCCAAAGACTGCTCTGAACATAACTTATTCTCAGTGTCTGGAACCTTCTGCATAGGGATTGGATTATGCAAAGTAGAAGGGAACTTGCATAAATAAACTAGCNGCAAGATGATGGGGAGCAGAGGCATGGTAGGGGGCTTGGGGGTAGGGGATGGCTTAGTTGGGAGACTACTTGCCTAGCAGAGATGAAGCCCTGGGTGCCATGCGTACGAACCAGCTATGGTGGTGCCTTCCTGTAATCCCAGAATTTGAGAGGTGGAGCAGGGGCCCGAGGTTCAAGGTCGTCTTGGGCTAATCTAATTGGTAGGCCAACTTATGACATGAAACCCTATCTCAAAGCAACAACAAGCTTATCTACCAAAGGGTGCCAGGGCTGCTGAGAACTTAAAGCTGTTCATGAAGGACATCCTCCTGTAGGAGGGAGGATCCTTTTATTACAACTGCCAGGTCTGTCACCCATCTGTCTGACCTGAAGATGAACCACTCTTACATTTAATTTACTTCAGTGCTGCAAATATTGAAAGCAGCTTATTTGATTCAGAAATGCCTTCCCTAGCATCCCAGCCACTGTTACTTGGAGCAAGCATGTCAAGGCTTTTCTCCAGAGGAAATGCGGTCAGAAGTCTTTAGTTATTCATCAGATAATGTTAAAAAAAAAAAAAGCACGTTTGGTTGTAAACATTAAGGGTACCCATAAGGTCTTTACAATGAGAGATTTTATGAGAAAACATATTGGAAACGATGTCCAGCCTGTATAGTTTACACTGGTCATGAATACATGTGGCCCAGGCAACTCTAAAAAGTAGCAAATAGCCTAAAGAAGCTGATTTTGGGGCTGGAGAGATGGCTTGTTAGGGAAAAGACACTGGCTGTTACACCTAATGACCAGAGGTTGGTCTCTGGGAACCTCATGATTAAGGGAGACTCCCNAAGTTGTCTCTGACCTTCACATGTATGCAGTGGTCAAGTGGTATGTGTGNGAGCACATGCGTGCATGCATACACACACATATGCACCCACACACGCACACATATATATAATAAAATGGAAAAGAAGTTGATTTTAAAATGAACAAAAATAAAATGGCCTTAAAGGAACCATTTACTGTGGCCTTTCATGGGTCTGTGACAGTGTCTGGGTGTGCAAGAAAAGGCAGATGACACNTTCAGAAATCAAGTGGCACTTACCTTCTATACAACTCTCAAAATGCCTCCCCTTACAAACCCCCATCAANCTTGGACATTTGTCTCTGAATTCAGGTTAAAAGCAATTTGGATGTCACAAATTACTAGCAAGACTTTTAAGCATAACTTTCTGAGCCAATCAGAACATTACTTCATGTGATATGAATCCATCTGCTCACANAGGGACCGAGACTGGGTCACCCACAACCACGATTGTCACAAAGGACTTTGAGTCATTTAAAGAAATTCTGTTTCTATTAATTTTGTACCAAACAAGAAAAGAACAGGATCTTGCAGTTAGAGCAGCTGACCAGGTCTTTGTCAAACTATTTCCACTATTGTGTAGCTTGTGGGAAATAAATCCTTGTCAGCTCTGGGAACACACAGTACACGTTGAGAACCCAAGAAAAACTCCACCCTGGGACTCAAGACACAGAAAAACAGAGTGGAAACCCAGTGCCAGGTGGACTCATGACTGCAGGAGGCTGGGGAGATCATCTTACCATACTTGTCCTCACCTACAGACCCCACTCTCGGGAGCATTCCACCTTGTCCCTGAACCTGCCTCTCTAGCAAGGCCAAAGAGAAACAAACAGGAGGCGGAGCCTGCATCTGAACACTGCAGACAATCCATCCACGGAAGCCAGAGGATGCAAAGCTTCAGAAAATTACAAGGGCCAAGTGGCACGCCTTGTGGGAATTCACAGCATCTCCTCTACTGCCCTCGACACACCAGACAAAGTATTGCTTTTGGGTGTGCACATGAACNTGGAGACCAGAGCACAAGCTCAGGTGCCATTCCTCAGGAGCTGTCTACCTTGTTTTTTGTTTGTTTTGAGANAGGGTCTCTTACTGACCATAGGCTTGCCAATTCGGCTAGGCTGGCCAGTGAGTCCCAGGGGATCTTCTCATCTCTGTCTTCCCAGTCCTGACATTACAAATACATATTAATGTGTACGCCCAGCTTTAAACATGAGAATCAAGGATTTAACTCGGGTTCTCATGCTTTCATGGCAAGTACATTACCGCCCAAACTATCTCCCCAGTCCCCAGAAAGTAATACTTTGGAGGAAAGTAAATTGAGTGCTTAAAGATAATGAAGCCTAGCAAGCTAGCAGCTGAATCTAATATAGACCAAATTCCTGAGTTATCTGCCTAGGAGAATTACCTGTAATATAAAATGTGAGCCCAGCACAAAGACAGTGTGGAGATCTGAAAGGGAATCAGGACGGGGACAAATGCAGGCATCAGTGGGGTTTATTATGTGGTCTGCAGTGAATTCTGCACATAGTNAAGTGGCTCCTGGAAATCTCANTGTAGAAATGACTTCCAGGAAGCTATCTATTACTGGGACCCAGCCTCTACTGTGTACTGAACATCTTACTGCAGTTACCCTAGGACATGAAAGGGTCCTGGGGTCCCAGAACCACAAATACAGGGACAGGAAGGAGACATAGACACTACNATGGATGAAAGTGTAAGTTTCTTGTCACACATACAATCATGATTTAGTCCATGTGACAGATCCTGTCCCAATACCTAGAGAAAATGGTATCCTAACTGATTTTTTAAAATTTTTATACATTTATTTTATTTGTATAGGTGTTTCGTCTGNATTTATACCTGTGCACCACGTACATGTCGTACTCAGGGAGGGCAGACAAGGACATCAGATCCCCTAGAACTGGAGTTACTGACAATTTTGAGCTACTGTGTGAGTGCTGGGAATCGAACTCAAGTCGTCTGGAAGAAGAGTCAGGTCCTAAACAATGAGCCATCCCTCCAGCCTGCCCAGGCTAGTTTTATGTCAACTTGACACAAGCTAGAGTCATCTGAAAGGAGGGAACTTCAACTGAGAAAATGCCCCCCGCCCCCAAAGATCCAGCTGTAAGGTATTTTCTTAATTAGTGATTGATGGGGGAGGGCCCAGCCCATGGTGGGTGGTGCTATTTCTGGGCTGGTAGGCCTAGGTTCTATAAGCAAGCAGGCTGAGCAAGCCAGTAAGCATCATCCCTCCATGGTCTCTGCATCAGCTCCTGCTTCCAGGTTCCAGCCCTGTTTGAGTTCCTGTCCTAGCTTCCNTCAGTGACGGACTACAATGTGAAAGTGTAAGTCAAATAAACCCTNTCCTCCCCANGTTGCTTTGGTCATGGTGTTTCATCACAGCAATAGCAACCCTAACTAGGACAAGTGACATGTGGCCATCTATGAGGTAAAAAGCAAGAATGCCAGGGAAAACTAAGAGAGGGGAAGCTGCTTGATCTCTTTCTAGAAAATATTATGNTGTCAGTAACCAATGAAGAGGTGGTCAAAGGGGATGTAGCCAAAAATGCATCCTCTTGCATTGTGGGAAGGATGTATTTGAGGTATCAAGTGGTTGGTAAAAAGATTTTTTTTTTCAGGCTGGAGTGATGGATCAGTGGTTAAGAGCACTGGCTGCTCTTCCAGAGGTTCTGAGTTCAATTCCCAGCAACCACATAGTAGTTCACAACTGTCTATAATGGGATGTGATGCCCTTTTCTGGAGTACAGATGTCCATGAAGACAGAGTATTTATATACANGCATAAATAAATCTTTTTTTAAAGATGTTATTTTTCTTAATTTGGTGGTATGTATAGTGTTGGTACTTATACATTTGAAATTTTGTGATTACTGATTTCTAAATCAGTGTTTCACACAGTTATATATTGCATTATGGTATAATAATTTAGAAAACAGTCTTTAAAAAGTAAAGCCAGGGTTGGGGATATAGCTCAGTTGATAGAATACTTTCCTAGCATGCATGAAGTCTTGTGTTCCATTCCCAGCACCACATAAGCAAGTCATGGTGGAGCATGTAGTCATAGCATGTAGATGAAAGCAGGAAGACCAGAATTTCAAAGTCAACCTCAGATACATAGTGAGCCTGGAGATAACTGAGGCTACCTGAGACCACATTGCCAAAAGNGAAATAAAAGGGGTGGAAAACCAGCTAAGTGGTTAAGAGTGCTTGCTGCTGTTGCAGAGGACTTGAGTTGAGTTCCCACCACACATTTTGGGTGGCTCAAAACTGACTGTAACTCTACCTGCAGGGGATTTGATACCTTCTTCTGGCCTCTTGAGGTACCCTCATACACACGCACGTGTACA
>LZPO01097239.1:14461-42457 GCA_001675575.1 Neotoma lepida | reverse complement strand
CATCTTAAGGCATTTAGAATGAGTGGTAAATGAGTGATAAGTGCATGTGTAAGTAAGGAGTTAGATGGAGGGCAGTTTTTCCTCAGGAACCTAGTGGGGAAGCCCCGAGGAGGGTCTGGGGAACCCAGGTATGCCTGTAGAGGTGAAGTGAGATTTTATACCAAGGGACAATCTTAGACCATTGCTGTTAACCAAGTTACCATCTTAAGCAACAGACATCTGTAAAGAGTCAGAAATGTGAGCAGAGGTGGGCAGTGGTTACTAAAGAGTCCTACGAGGTCAAAGTGCTGAGAATGATCAACTGTTGAGTGCTCAAATTTAAACAGAACATCTACATAACCTTGGCTCTTGGGGGGAGGGGTCACGGCTCAGAGAACATCATGGAAGAGGAGGAGGAAAGAATGCAAACACACTGGCAGCTGGGAGGAGTGGAACAAAATGTTATCTTCTGGATATGACATGGTTGTTGCACTCCTGAGTGACAGCAGGCATGGCTACCTGCACAACAGCTGCACAAGAACACTGCCAGCATTCCACCATGGACCGGGTCTTATGAGGNCCCACCACTACCTGAGGAGTCACTAGGAGTTGATTTTCGCTTAAGAGGGGGAGTTGTTTTTCTTTGGTGGTGCAGACAGTAGTAAGTTCTCCATGTTTCCACACCCATGCTTATGGAAGCAACCCTAATNAGACCCAGCAGGTCTCTACACAAAGACTAGAGAGTAGGAGGGAGACCCATTGAGGAAAGAAGGGGTCAGAGGGAGCAGAAAGGTGGGGTAAGAAGGTAATATGGGGTGAATCTGAACAAAGTAAATAATATATCTGTTCAAAATTGTAAAGAATAAATANAAAACATTCTTTTAGATGAGCTCAGAGTAGATGACACCAGGGAGATGAGGTCTGGAGGCTGCTATCTTGTACCTCAGCCAACAGCCATATGTGAAGACGTGAAAGATTCTTCCTGCTCATCTTGACTTAAATCCACGATGATGCACTAGTAGTAGAGGAAGTCCCAGACAGGCAGGGCCCTGGCACTCTGCACTCCCACACTTATAGGACTCTTCTTGTGGGATATACAAGTGCTACAGATGCTGTCAAACAAACACCTCACTCTGGTGTGAAGCACTAACTTAATACTTCCCACCTGGTGGGCATTAATCATTCCAAGGACTTAGGAGACAAGGCTATCATGTCATACGATAGCCTTGAAATATGCCATGGCTAGTGTAGTTCCAACCTGTGTACTTACAGGAAACAAATTTTGGGTNGTAACATCTGCCTTTCTCTTACATAGGATACTGTGTTGGGATCAAATAGGACAGCATGCAGGACACACAGAATAAAAATGAATAAAAATGAGATAAGAGGAGTTATCACAAAGATCTGTTTAACATGAGGGTGTCTGTGTGGATCCCCCAGCTAGTATCATTTACCAGAAATTTCTTATTTTTATTAAATTCATTTTTCTCATTAATAGATGGAGCTAAGAGCTCTTAATCAAACGATTTTTTAAAAAATTGTGTGTGTGTGTGTGTGTGTGTGTTTGTGTGTGTGTATGTGTGTGTATCTGTGTGGGGGTATGTGCAGGTATCTGTACAGGCCAAAAGAGGGAGTTGGATTCTCCTGGAGATGGAGTTCTGTGTGGTTGTGAGCAGCCCAATGTGGGTGCTGGGAACCAAACTCTGGTCCTCTGTGAGAGGAGCAAGCATTCTTAAAAGTTGAATTATTTTTCTAGTTCCAAGTCATTGTGTGATATTTTGACAGCATTCTGATGCTCCTGAGACTGCTAATAAAATCTGCTTTGAATCAGAGAGCAGAGCTAGCTACTAGCCAACCAAAATTAACCATAGAGGTTTTGGAGGACTGAGGACAAATAGACATAGGAAGTAGTAGGGTGGGGTTTAGAGAGGGTCTTGGCCTTTTTGGATTGAGGAACATGAAAGAGAGGTCGTCACTGGTCGCTTCTGCACTGCTTCTCTGATCATTCAGGTTCTTATCCTATGACTTTTTATTGATAAGGAGTAATTAGAAAAATGCTTCACCAAGTTTTGAATTTAAAATAACAACAATCTTTATAATAGCAAACAAACAAAATGTGCCAATGTTTTGTGTGCATTATTTGTGATTCTGTCATCAAAACTAAATATAACAGTGATACAATTGTTATTCCTGATTTATACACGGACTCTTGAAGGTAGAAAAATCAAGGTAAAGAACAGACCCCAGATCTGCTCTGAGCATGGTTCCTATGAGTAAGTTTTTCTTTTCTTTTTTTTTTTTAAATTGTTTGTATTACTTTATACATATGAGTGTGTTGCCTGCATGTATGTTAATGTACCACTTACACACAGTGCCCATGGAAGCCTTGTCTCTTTGCTGCCTCACAGCCTGTGAGAGGAGTGTGGNTTGTCATTAGTGCTTTATGTACATTGGCCAGCCTCTGGATCTCCGAACAAAGTCAAACAGAAGTCAAGTCACAGATTTTGAGGGAAGAACCCAATTCATAAAATTTACACCAGAAATGCAGAACCCAGGGAAACCGACTGCTTCTCAAGATGGAGGTGGACACCATGCCCTGCCCGTTGTCCCCATGCAATGCTCAACGCCCACACAGGACAGCTGTATGACACACACTGCTCATTTAAGGGCCATAACTGAAAAGCAAGCCTTGCCTACCCCATGACCACCTCAGTACACGCAGGCAGAGGCAGATCCCTGGTACCCTGGATACTTACTTTTTTGGAGAAACTGACTCTTCTAACATGGTTGACTCCTCATCCCCTTCCAGCCCAAATCTATCTTTGCTTTGTTTCTGGAGGTAAANCAGACACAAGGAACATCAGCAAATCTTAACACAGGACCACTGAAAAAAGTTTTCGAAGGGACACAAACAAAATACTCAAGTTTACGGCAAATTCTGCACACTGGATAGTTAATGAGTGAAGAACAAAAGCACGATGCCAATAAAGTAGAAACCCATGACTTGATATATAAATATATTAAGCCTTGTTTATCATTGCTTACACAGAAAGCAGTCAGGCACATGTGATAACCATTCTATCACAATATGGCTGTTTGAATGTGATGTATTGGGAAGCCTTAAAACGTCTGCTTTTCTATACACTACAGTGGTACATGGTGCCGTTAAGTTTGGTAAGAACAAAAACTCATGAAAACCAAAAGGAACACTTTTAATTTCTACAAAGTCAGGAAAACAAAAAGGCCATCTAGACAGGAACACTGAGAAACTAGGATTGACAGTCCCAGCTGGCTTTAACTATCAACTTGACACAACCCGAGGAATTCCCAAGAACAGTGTGACCCATGGGTATGTCTGTAGGAGAATGTTGTAATTGTTAATTGACTTAGGAGGGCCCGACCAACTTTGGGTGGTACCATTTCCTGGCCTGTACAAGGAAGCTGGCCGAGCGTGAGCCTGTAGCAACCATCAGGCAGCATCCCTCCATGGTTTCTGCTCTACTTCCTTGGCTGTGAGCTCCTGTTTGGAGGGTATGCTGTGTATACAGAAGAGCACGNGGGCCCAATTTCAAGTTCCAACTAGGGTTCCTACCCACACTTCCCTCCAGGATAGACTGTGACATGGAAGCNGAAGCCAGATAAACCCTTTTGGCCCTTAAGTTGCTTTTGGTCAGGGTGTTTTATCACAGCAACAGAAATCAAACAAGAACACAGACCACTGCTCCTTATCCAGCACAACAGATACAAATATGCACTGTGGCAAAATTAGACATGCTCAGGGGATTCCAGGTCAGGGATCTCATACATAAGCAATCTTAATGTTGACAACTCAATCTGTCAATCAAACACTTCAAATAAGGATTCCGCTTAACATGGCTCCATCATCGAGCCTTGATTTTCTTGGTTTTTGTCAACACAACATACCTTTTTGAGGATGATGTCAATGTATCCTGCGATCAGCTGGGATATTTGCTCTCCCTCTGTGGTTTGTACTGAATAGTAGCTTTCCTGGTACTCTCCAAAATCCTAAAAGAGCAGAGTTAGAAGAAACACAGCTGTATTAGATCTACCAGGCATCTTGAGGCCTTGGAGAGCAGCCACAAAGCTCTGTGACATGGCTCACTTTTCACTGTTCTCCACTCAAAGGAAAAACTGAGAAAAACTGAACTCTAAAAGCTTATTCAACAGTGGATATTTAAAAAAAGCTAGGGCTTGCCAAGCCTCAGGACCTGAATTCAACCGCTAGAACCCACATGGTGGAAGGAAAGAACTGACTTTGGGCAAGTTGTCTTCTTACCTCCATGTGCCCCCCCAACCCAAGCAAATGTCAAAAAAAGGGGNGGGGGCTCCGGAAACTGTAAAGGTAAACAGACAGTCCTGAGGTCTGGAGCCTCAGGACTAAAGGAGACCTAATGTGGAGAGCTCTTGGGCTTCCTTTTGCAGACCACANATCCCCAAGCAGAGAACTGGAGAGGCCTGTATACCTCAACTTGTGGTAGCCAATCTTGAAAAGCCTATTCTTTCCAGAGGACCAGGAGAGTGAAGCACACAAGAAGGCTAGATAGGAGATGCAGCCCAAGGTGGGAGGGAGGGGTGGCAGGCCCAGTTCACTAGCAGCTGAAGCCCTAGCAGTGGGCCCCAGACATGCCAGGCAGGTNAGACAGTCCACTTTATTTCTACAGTGAACACAGTGAATTTCTGTGTGGCCCNGCCATTCACTTAATGTCACAGGCCTAGTGGCTTCTGCTTCCTCCCATCAAAGTCCCCAAGCAATAGTGAGCAATGCAAGGAAGTGCCTTCTGCCCTTAGAGAGAACCATCATATCCTGACTGTATCAGAAAGATAAGGTGAGCCGGGCAGGGTGGCTCACACCAACTCCGAGTACTTGAGAAGTAGAGGCTATGAGTNTGGTCTACTAAAGAGTTCCTGCCCACCCAAAGCCACATAGTGAGTACCTGTCTCAAAACAAGAGTTCCTGCCCACCCAAAGCCACATAGTGAGTACCTGTCTCAAAACAAACAAACAAACAAAGATAAAGTAAGATAGAGAGATGCCTCAGTGGTTACAAGTACTTGCTACTCTTGAAGAGAACCTAGGTTGTGTTCCTAGCACCCACATGGGAGTTCTCAACCATCTGTAATTCCAGAGCATCTAGCACCCTCTTCTGGCCACTGTGAGCATCAGGTGCATATGCGGTGCACAAATCATATGCAGGCAAATGTAGCAGGCTTTCTTTTGGGCCACCAACCAGCTCCCAAATCATGACATGGACAGTTATTAATTATGAATGCTCAGTTTTATCTTATGCTGTCCCACTAGCTCTTNTAACTTAATTTAACTGGTTTCTCCTCATCTCTGTTTGCCTCAGGGCTTTTTATCTTTCATTCTGTATGTCTTACTGTGTATCTGGCTGGCTGGCAGCTGCCTGGCTGGCCCCTGGGGTCTCCCTCTCTTTCTCCCTCATTCTTTTTCAAGCCTAGATTCCTCCTACTTACTCTCTTTGCCCACCAGCCCTGCCTATCCCTGTACTGCCTAGCTATTGGGTGTTCAGTTTTTTTATTAGACCAATCAGGTGCCATAGGCAGGCAAGATAAAACAGCAATACATCTTTACATAATTAAACAAATGCACCACAAACAAATGTAACACACTTTTACACAGTTAGAGTAATATTCTGCACCACAAACAAATGTAACACATCTTTACACAGTTAATATTCCACTACAGACAAACATTCATACACATAAAATAAAATAACATCTTCAAAGGGAAAAAACAAAATGAAACAAAACGAAATCCTGAAATCCTTTTCAGCATGTTCTCTGACCATAATGGAATCCAACTGCAAATCAATAATAGAAAGACAACAGGGAGATCTCCAAACAACTGACCACNAGAGAACCAAAGCAGAAATCAATCACAGCGAGCCAGCAGGAAAGCATCAAAAACTGGGACATTAATAAAAGCCTGGGGTAGGAAGGAAGGAATTCCTTATGAGAAGCCTTTACCTAACTTTACACCTCAGTGAAAATGTCAGTGTACACTCTCTCTTTTGAGTGAGGCTTGTTATAAGCATATCCTACTTTGGAAAGACCAATAGTATTAAAAGAGATATAACAAAGATAAAAAAAGAGATATAACAAAGAGAACTGTCTCCAATTTACCTATTCCTGCCCTTCTTTCTTTTTTTAAAATATAAATCATCTTTATTGATACAACAATAGGAAAAAAACCCACTATTATAATTAAAGACTTGACAGCTTTCTAGACTGGAGTAGTTGCTACTCACACAGTGACTTGGATTTTTCTAGCAGTTAACAGGCACAGTGGTACTTAACCAAGCTAATGATCACAGATGTTACAATCTAAAATGTCTTTTCCAAAAGTGCCAACTCCAAAGTCTTAAAGCAATTTCTTCTAGTATTCCTAAATATCATGCTCCTATATATACCAATTTTAAAATTTAGAAATACTCCATGACTTCTCACAATGAAAGAAGAGGACACAGCTATCTGAGAACAAACACCCATGTTTTGGGGATTGTGTAGGTCCATCCAGTTACAGCTGACTACAGAAGGTGCAGATTCTAAGGGTTCCTTTCAACTTGTCTGGGCCTATCAATCTATGATCAAATTATATGACTATGCTAGGTAGTTTTTTTTTTAAACTTATTTTGCTTTAAACATTTTTTCAAGATTTATTCGTTTTATTTTATGTGTGTTTTGCTTGCTTGTATGTATGTGCACCATGTGAGTGCTTTGTGCCCATAGAGGTCAGGAAAAGGCATCAGATCTTCCAGAACTATAGTTACACATGGTTGTGAACTACCATGTGGGTGGCAGGAACTGAACCTGGGTCCTCTGCAAGTCCTCAGATATGTTTTAACCGCCAACTTGACATAAGATAAAGTCACCTGAGAACACAGCTTCAGTTGGGAAATTACCAAGATTGANCTGGCCTGTGAACCGTCTTGATTGTTAATTGATATAGGAAGACTGAGCCTATTGTGGGCAGCACCACTCTCTAGACAGGGGGTGAGTTCCTGAACAGTACGAGAGGATAAAAGCTATCAAGAGCCAATGAGCAAGGTTCCATGTGTTTATTCTCTCTCTGCTCTTGCCTCTGGATGCTTTGCTTCAAGTTCCTGCCTTGACTTGCTTGCAACAATGGACTGAAGTTGTTTTGGTCAAGGTTATTTTATCACAGCAACAGAAATGAAACCAGAACAGAAACCAACCATTCCTTCTAAACTCCTTTATACCTTTTTAAATGTCTTATTTTACAACATCTACATGGNAATACAGATTTTAGTCTGCAGTTAACAACTTCCAGTACTTCTTTATTTTTCTTCTTGCTCAACTTGCTTGGCAAACTACTTGCATTTTCAAGATTCACATGTAAATGTGTCCCTAGATGGCTACATAGTTATATTCTGTTAACAGCAATGTGTGAAGTTGAGAGGCAGAGTAGAGGTCAGAAAGCCTACAACAGTCATTTACTTTCTGTGAATGCTATACTGTTTATTATCTCACCCAACACTAGAAACTGTAAAGCAGTTACTACTATCCCATTTTAAGCTGGGGAAACAGGGCCAGAGAGAAGAGGTCATTTGAACAAGGTCACGGAGCTAGGAAGTGACATAGTAGAGTTTTAGTATTACCCCAGATTTCTATTGATTGTATAGTATCTACACACAGTCTATATTCTTTATAGGCAGCCTGGGCTCCTCAGCACAAGAGCANAGTTCTGAGGAGGATTCACATATGAGCCTTAGAGTTCCACGTTTCCTTTCAGAATATACAAGAGACATCATCAGGAGCACACGGTTTAGAGTCCTCCTGGCAAGCATCACTTTGTAGTCAGTGAACTCCAAGAGGACTTGAATACAACGTGAGGGAAGAAGTGGTGCACAGAGAGTCGCGGTGCTGCTCAGCCCCTTACTTTTGCTCCAGGGCCCTCTATACCCATAGACTGCCCACCTTCTCCCTCTATGCTAGCCCTTTAAGACCAATCACACCCACAGGCTGCCCTCCAATACTACCCAGGACCATATCAGTCCCCTCAGTGTCTTGCTGTCCCTACCAGTGTGAAGCTCTTNGGTGAAGCTGCCCAGCGCTTGACCGTGGTGAGTGGCCACTCCTGCAGCACCTCCTTGGTCTTCTCATCCACACGCATGACGGAATCCTTGGTGATGCCCAGGAGGCGGGGAACTAGCTTGTTCTTGCCTTTCATTTTCTCCTGGAATGAGGGAGGCCAAGGGTCATTAGCCTTTCTAGAACACATGGTATTTAGTGTTTTACCTGCAGTCTGTTTACAAACTGGTTATGGCTTTTAGAACAACCAGGTGAATTGAGACAAAGGGATGGGNCAGAAGTAAACCAGGACACTGGCTAGATTCATAAAAGTGTGCTGCTTTCTGGAAAGGAGCACTATTCAGCACGAGGGGATGCTCCAAAACCATGTCAGGAAGAAGGGACTGAACTGGAGAGACACCCAGAAAGAGACTGGGAGGTGAAATCCAAGTATTACCATTCCAGGAAGCATCTGGGTGGGTNAAAAACCAAAGAGCGGTAATGTAGAATTCAAACCCTTTAAGTGAACACAAATAGCCCAATTAGGGTCTTCTGATTCTAAAGAGGTATAGCTCCTTCCCCTTTAAAAGTCATCTCTGCAATCCATTTCCACTTCTAGCCCTTGCTTTGTACAGCTGCTGGTCTTGATTCTTTGTGGTGGTGTTTTTAGGGCATTATTTAGCATCTGAAGATTTGTCACTGTGTATACTCATTGTACATGCTGTGGTGCTATGGAATTTTCATGCAGGTATATAATGGACAATGAGCATCTCTCTCACCGCCATCCCCAATAGTGTTTCTTTGATACACTCACGCTGGGCTGGACCTCATGGTAATCATCCTGTCTCACCTCCTAAGTGCTGGGGTTACAGGTGATTCTAAAAATGGCATTAATGACTAATTTAATAACTTAAAAAAATATAATGATATCTACTAAAATGATTGATTCTTACTTCACACTTATGCTAAACTGTTTAATCTGTTAACGATTTAGGAAGAACACAGGTGGATATTTTTTGAGACTTCTGGGTAAGAAGTGTTGTTCTAGCAAAAACACTGAAATAAGGATAAAGGAAAAGAAAAAGAGCTTTAACACAACACACACAGATGAGGTGGAGGGCGGGAGGAGGGGAGAGAGAGCACAAGCACACAGAGTAGGGGAGACACAAAGATAGAGGGACAGAGGGATGAGGAAAAAGTCACTAGAAGGAAGTCTCATGGTAAGAAAGATTAGGAAATGAAGGACTGGAGAACAAATACTTGCAGCACATATGCCAGTCAAAAATTTATATACTATCTGGGAAGTGTTCTTATAAATCAGCACCCCCGCCCTGCAAAAAAGTGATGCAGACAGTATTTATAATAATAAAAATTTAGCAAGTACAATTTCATTTATGTCAAACAATTTTTTAAAAATTAACTCTCAGAATTGAAGAAGGTATGAAAGGAATCATAATTAATGGAAGTTAAAAATGGTAGAGCCTGAGGCTGTAAAGATGGCTTGGCAGTAACGAGCGTACACTACTCTTGCGGAAGGCCTGGGTTTGCCTCTCAGAACCCAGCTCAAGTGGCTCACCACCACCTGTGACTTCAGCTCCAGGGAATCTGATGGTTCTGGTCTCCACAGGCACTATGTTTACATCTGCATGCATGTATGTATGCACCCCTCCCCACACCCCTTAAAAAACTAATAACCCTTTATAGAAGAGAATATATCAATACCTACCCATCCAGAGGCTTAAAATTGTTTCCACTTTGACACAGTCTGCCTCTAGGAACACTTTGTTTTAAAGTTTTTAAGTGTATGTAATAATTTTGTCACAAGAAACACAAATGGGGTTTGTCCTAGTGAAAGGCTAGAAAGAACTCCAGTTTCCAATAACAGAAGACTTCATATAAATAAGTTATGGCACATCCAAGGAACATACTACAATGTTTAAAAATCATTTTGTGGCTAACAGCATTTGTTGCTCTTGCGAAGGAACAGAATTTGGTACCCAGCACTCACAGCTTCAGTTGCAAGGAATCTGACATCCTCATCTGACCTCCAAAAGCACTTCATGCACATGATACACATACACATACACACACACACACACACACACAAATAAAAATAAAAAAAAGCTGTAGGAAAACAACAGATTTTTATGGAAGTAAATTATTTATAATATATAAAATAACTACAGAATACATGATCCTGTATCAACAACATAAAATGTATGTATAGTAGAGAGCATCAGGTCACAGGGTAGCCTTGATCACACTATATAGACAGGGATGACCTAAAACTCCAGATCTTCCTTCCTTTCCCAGGTGTTGGGATTACAGCCACTATACCTGGCTCATAAAAGAAAAATTTAAGAGGTCTCTGTATGCTACATGAAGAGATGCTGGTAACAAGTGTCTCCTGTGATCTGTACTATTTTCCTTATTGCTTAAATTTCATTTACTATAGCTAAACTTTTAGTACTATCAGGAAGAAAAACTTTTCAGTAGTATATGCTAAAATACATACACCTGAGNTCAAAAATATCTTTGGGCCGAATGTGGTGGTACATGCCTTTAAACCCAGCACTCGGGAGATAGAGGCAGGCAAATAAGTTCCAGGACAGCCAGGGACCCTGTCTTGAAAAAAACCAAACCAAACCAAAACAAACCAAACCAAAACAAAACTGAAAAATCATTTTTAGCATCAGGCCTAGTAATCAGGAGACAGATAGTCCTCTTCAAGTTTGAGTTCAGCCAGGGTTGCATAATGAGACTCTGTCTCAAGATAGATAGGTGGGTAGGTAGATAGATAGGTTGCCAGGCAGGCAGACACAAACAGACAGACAGACAGACAGACCCAGTTTCCTCACAAGAGGCCACACTGTTGTCAGAACATGTNTAGTGAATGGGAGAGAACAAAGCACTCTATAACCCTCAAGCCCTCANAAGATACTGAGAAGAGTTCAGTTATTTTTAACGAAGGGTCATTTTCAGGACCGGGACAGATTAAGGATGACATATATGACATGAATTCAATTTGGTTGTCAGTGGTCAACCACGATCACTTATTCTAGAGGACTCTAGGGCTTTGGGTCAGTTGACGTCTGGGAATATCAGAATAGCAGCATCAAGACTGCTCCTCTGGGACACCAGNAAGGCAGAGCTGCCTGGAGGCTCACTGGAGCATCCGGGCTCACTCACTAGCCAGTGCTTGGCCAGATGCTACATCCATCTGTGCTTGGGATCTAACCAAGTTTAACTGCTTTACTGAAAGGGACTAGGAAGCCCCAAGTAAACACCGCCTCCCCTACCCCCGCGGCCACTCACCTTCACCAGGAAAAAGGACACTCCATATGTCCGGAGGGACCGGGCGAGTTTGACATACTTGACCTTGGCTTCTATTTCACTCATCTCTCCACAGTTTTTATGTTCCTGCAAAAGCACCAGTGGGGGTGGGGAGCTGTTACTGTAGCCTGCCATCAGCTGGACTCAATGAGAGGAGGTCCCTACCAGTGAGGTGCACAGGGACCAGGAGTGAGTGACATTTCTGCATGAGATCTCTCCTGCTCCTTCATGATACAGGTGTCTGCTGAGGAAGAGAGCCTGTGGGAAGTTTAAGTGCAGGGCTTCCCAAGTAGGTTACAGCAGAGTGCAAGGATCTATGTCCATATCCAGCATGGCATGTGTAACTATCACAAATACAATTGCATTCTCAAAGAACCCAATATCCCAAAGGGCCCAGAGTTCATATTTTGAGCAATAGCAAGAAAGATGTCCCTCTCAGGACAGGTAGGTGTCTTCCTCACATCAACTCAGAATATATCTTTTCCATGGAGCAAGGCATGTATATGTCTGAACATTATTTGTATTTGGAAACGATATTGAATCAAAATGTTTTATATATACACAATTTGTATTTTAGTTTCTATTTCCACTTCAAAATCAAAGCAGATTGAGAACTTGGATTCACTAGAGTGTTTCAAGGTCACGTGGATAGTTGGGCTTTTCTTGTTGTCTGTCTAGGATGGACAAGTCACTGCCTTTAAAAATAATCCAAGATTTTCGAAAGGCCCAAGCTCCCCAATTCTAGCTTCAAAAACCAAATCTCAGGACAAAGGAGCTCTTTGTGTCTTTCCCAGTGCAGCTTAATGGCCCATCACCTTGTTTCAATGTTACCAGAATAATGTCTTTGAAATTAAATGTATGCACGTTTTTCTCAGAAGAGCTAAGTAACCTTTAGCAAGAAAGTATGAATTAAGATAATAAATCTGTCCAAAGTAGAGCTGTCAGCATCTATCCTCTTGACTCACCGATCATTCATTATATAAGAATACATGCACGGGGCACTAAACGACCATGTGTGGGATGTGCCTCATGAGAACGAATGAGGACGAAGGGTGAGGAGAAGAATGAATTCCTGTACAGTTCCAATACCTGAAATATCCGCTTCTCAGCTCCTCTCTGCTTGATNTATTCTTTTGGTAGGAATTCCTTTAGACTGAGAAAGAGAGGGGGAGGGGAGAGACAGCATTTATTACACTCTGTGGGGAGAAGCAGAGATTGTTGGTAAAATTCTCAGTTAAGTCACCAAGACTCCTAGCATTTCATGGCACAATATGAGGAGGGCAGATTCCCAGGATGCACTTAAAAAAGACCAAAAAAGGCGGTGGGGGCAAATGATGTATTCAAAGGAGGAAGGTCCAGCATGCTGGACAAATGCTGCCAACACACACAGCTACAGCAGGTGTCCCTTTTCAAGACAGGGAAGAGAACCTTTTTACTGTCAAAATATATTTTTTAAGAAATCATGGGAGACTAAGTCTAATACTAATGAAAACTGTGTTCCCTAGGAAGAAGAAGGAAAACAAGAATGGACCGGATGAAACCAGATTACTCAATATATCTCATGTTAAGGTTTTTCATTGTGGAACACACAAAATTGCAAAGAAATAGCTAAAAATCTAAAGCACATTGGCATAAACTTTAGAAGAGTATGTTGACACTATTGCTGCAAGAAAAATAACGACTCCAAGTAATTTTGGAAAACAGTCTTTTGACCATACATCCCTAGTGAGATATGCCTTAAGATGAAATGAAAAAAATATATGAACCAAAATGTTGANTGTAATATTTAAATTTTATTATTTATCATCATTTAATACGTCGCGATGATTGCCTGTGTATGTTCATTATGTGTGTATGGGCACACATGTCACCGCACATGTGTAGAGGTGTCCATTCTCTTCTTCTTTTGCATGGGTTAGGAAGAGACTTTCTTCCCAAAGCCCGAGGAGGAAAAGGATCCCACCATAAATGAGTTACCCAAGGTCACAATGCCAGCTCTAACTCACTCATTCATGGGTTCCAGAGACATTGACTTTAGCTACTGCACACTTGATACCTTCGAGTTACCCTTTAATCTCATGGCACCCTATGAGATCAGAATTTCAGAGCCTGCAGAGAGGAGGGAAGGGAAGGGAACTACCCAATCATACAGTAAGGGTGACACAGTGTCAGGTGATTTCTTTTTTAAAATGTCCAGACACCACTGGAATCAGAGAAGAGTGATTCAGAAGAAAACCAGATCTGGACTCAAACCCAGATGTTTACTAAAACTTCAATTTCTTTCCTTTTATGGATAACTTACAATATTACTTTTATTNTTTATATTTGAAGGTATATAATATTTTGATAGACACAGACATATTGAAAGGATTACCATAGTCAAGCAAATTAGTGTATCAGTCACCTCACAATGTTAGTGTATGTCAGGGATAAAGTACCTAAAATATTCCTTAGCAAATTCGCAGTAGACAATATTAACTAGAGTCCTTGTGAAGGACATGTGTTCTTCAGTCATTTGTCCACAGAACTGAAACTGCTATTTGACTTACACCATCCCTGTCTTCCCCACACCCACCCTAGAATCCATCTTCCTGCTGTCTCTATCTGCTTTCTCCCTCTCTCCCTGCCCCTTCTCCCTCCCCACTGTCCCCCTCCCCCATCTGAGAAACAAACCCAGGCCTTGCACATGATAGGTAAGTCTTCTGTCAATGAGTTATATTTCCCTCACATTCCCACACAGCATTTCAATTTCTCTGTCTTGCTTATTTCATTTACATGATTTAGGTTCATCCATGTTATCAAACAGGGAGGGTCTCCTTAAAGGCTGATTACTATTTTGTTGTACATAGACCAAAACCCTATTTCCTTATGTAAAATTGAAGCTGCCTGAACTAGCAATTCCAATAGCAGAATTCCAAAATTGTTTCCTGGTGTGACAATATACAGGGAAGCTGTAGGGAAGCGGCTACTGCTGGGGAAAATGTTAACTGTCCCCATATGTCCTAGAATTGCCACCAAAGGGGCAATAGCCACCTCCAGGACTGGTTTTATCACCTGAAGACCAAAGAGGATTATTATATTTTGCATTAACTGACAAGAATGAGCAGTAGGGGCTAAAAGGGAACATACAGAGATGTGAAGTATCCACCAAGCAAAGGCCACAGGAGTGGGAAGTGGCAGGAATGTAGCAGTGCCACCAAAAGGACACTAGAAAGCCATCTTAGTTTTCACTTCAGTCTTTATGTTGAGGCACCAAATAATAACAATAGCATCTCTAGTTGATATCCTCAACGCTTCTCTGAGTGTGGTCCCTGGATCAGCAGCATTAGCACCAGCTAGGGATCTGTAAGAAACATCANCTTTCAGCCTCACTGGGCTAAGAGGCTCAATGGAGAGCTCAGGGGCATATGTCAGTCAGCCCTGGTTCTGAGGGAGGCAGAGAAACCACAAGCAGTGGGCAGGTAGCTCAAATTACAAACCAGAAGCACTTGGACTTGACTCTAGATTCCAAGATCAAAATGTCTGTGTGACTGAGCGTCCTGGGTAAGCTCTGGTAGCTTGCNGCAAGACCACAACTTGAAGGAAGTCTTGGGTGAAGTGGGAATGCCAGGAGTGGCACAAAGAGTGATCATCTTAAGACAAGGGTGAGAAAGGTATAGGGCCCATCTGTAACACCACAGCCTGAGACATTTACAAAGAGCAGAAAATTGTGCCTCATAGTTCTGCAGCCCAGGGCATGTGACATCAAGATGATTCTTTGTTCAGTCATCTGGAGAGGGTTGCACCCTCCAGAGTGGAGGGACACTGAATCCTCCCCCAGGTGATAAATATACTAGCTGAATACTTCATCTTTATAAGGACCCTGACTGTATCCTGAGGTCCCATCTACACAGTCTTAATGGCCTCATGGCATCCTAAAGACCTCTCTTGTTAAGTCTAGCACATGGGCAATCCCTGAAGTGTGGAAGGGACCCATTAATCATAGCAGCCGGGAAGAAGCACAGGCACTGGTCTGGAGGTTTATGTAACCCTCAGTGGTTCTGTGATCCCAAACTAGTCCAAACACCCTTTAATGCCAGCCCAGGCCATTGCCCTGGAACTCAGAGCCAGCTTGGGGATGGATTAATCCAGAACTTACAGGTTTATGAGTTTGAAAGTCATGAGGCAGGTAAGCAGGGCCCCTAGGAGACTGGACAAGGAGAAGACACTGNAGGTGTCACTGGTCCTCATTTAACCACCCTGGAAGGAGAGCTCTGGGCCGTGAGACGCACAAATGGGCATAAGCAACAAGGAGACACTCATGCANACAATTGTCTCTTACTACATTTTACTTTTAATGCAGTGGAACAGAGACAGTGAGGTGCAGGGGGCAAGACACAGCTGAAGAAAAGCCCAGGTTGAAAGGCCTCCTTCATGGTTAGTTTGAAAACACAGGCTCCAGCCAAAGATTCCACAAAAGCATACCAGCTTGGAAGGGGGAAATAATGTATGAACTGGCGCCAGCTTACAAACTGATTGGGGCCTCCTACTGCCGAGCGCTTTGCTTGTTGACAGTAGAATTATCTAGAGTTTGTGGGGGAAATTTTCCAAGTCCACTCTGAATTCTTTCAGAACCCAGATTCATGTCCGGGACTGCTTTGTTCTCTCAGTAAGCACTTGGNTGGAACAGCCACACAGGGAACAGAGGCGCCAGTAGCCATGAGTCAGAGCNTTCCTACCTGTTCCCCGACTGCCCACCCTCCACCAACNGACACTATCTTCACATAGATGTACAGAACCTTTTGCCTGGTATGAACACCTAGTAATTTCACCACCTGCTCTATCTCCACCCTCTGTGTGTAGGTCAGACTCCTGTCTCAAAGCGAGACTACTGCAATTCTAAACANGATGCTAATTGGGAAATACTTTATCATTAAAAAATTCATTCTCTATAATTTATATCTGTGTGGTGGTTTGAATAGGTGCAGCCCCCACAGACTCATGGATTTGAATGCTTTGCCCATAGGGAGTGGGACTATTAGGAGGAGTGGCCTTTTGGAGTAGGTGTGGCCTTGTTAGAGGAAGTGTGTCATTGTGGAGGCAGGCTTTGAGGTCTTATTAGCTCAAGTATGGCCACTGGAACACAGACTCCTGCTGCTGCCTGAGGATCAAGATGTAGGACTCTCAACTCCTTCTCCAGCACCATGTCAGTCTGCACACTGCCATGTGGCACCATAGTGATAATGGACAAAACTTCTGAAACTGTAAGCCAGCTCTGATTAAATGTTTTCCTTTATAAGAGTTGCCATGGTCATGGTGTCTCTTCACAGCAATAGAAACCATAACTAAGACAGCCTGCCACGAAGAAGACCATGTTAACGGTACCACATTTGGTTTATTGTGTGTTTGTGTATGTGATGAGTGACACACGCATAGGTGTGTCCTATTCTATCACTCTCAGTCCTAGTCCCTTGATAACAAGTGTCTATAAATAAACCTGGAGCTAGACTGGTAGCTTGCAGGCCCCGAGTATCCTCCTGTCTCAAGTGGCCACATGGTTGCTGGGGATGTGAACTCAGGTCCTTGTGCAGCAAGTAATCTTACTCACTGAGCCATCTCTTCTTTTTAAGACAGGGTCTCATGTAACTCAAGCTAGCCTTGAGCTCACCAGGTAGTCAAGGATGACCTTGAGCTTCCAATCTTCCTGCCTCAACTTTCTGCGTCCTGAGTTTACAGGCATGTACCATCAAACCTGGTTCCTTCTTGATACCTCTGATAGTAGCTACTTTCTTGGAGTCAGTTCTCACAAATATTTTAACATGCTCTTATGCCTCCCTGTATCTATGAATAATAATATATCTGGCTTTTCTTTGTCGGTGTATTTTTAAACATGAAGAAGCATATTCTGGGATGTCTTGTTTCCTCTGAGAAGTCACTGGTGTTTTCATACATTCTGAAATGTGATACCCAGTGCCTTTTCTATTTTCGAGATTACTTGGGGCTGGAGAGATGGCTCAGCAGCTAAGGCACTTTCTGCTCTTGTAGAGGACTGGAGTTCAACTCCCAGCCCCTGAAAGGCAGCTCACAATCATCTGTAACTCCAGTTCCAGGGGATCCAATGCCCTCTTTTAGCCCTCCTCAGTTACCATGCATGCTTGGGATATATATATGAATGAATGAGAGAGACAAGCAAAACATCCATACACATAAAATAAGAACAAATATACTGTAGAAAACATTTGCTTGTAGTCTCAAACTTATTATGTAACTGAGAATGTCCTTAACCCCTATTCCCCTGCCTCTACTTCTAAGGGTCTGGGATTTGAGGTGTCTACGTGGAGTCTGTGCATGCTAGGTAAGCACTACCAACTGAGCTAAATCCCCAGGTCTCTATTTTTTGTATTGCCACCCTAGGAACTGAACCCACCAGGCTCTTATACATAAACACCTCTTCAATAATTTGATTATGAAGAACTTCAAACACATAAAGATGTTGAAAGATTCACGGCNNGGTGGTGGCGGCGCACGCCTTTAATCCCAGCACTCGGGAGGCAGAGGCAGGCAGATCTCTGTGAGTTCGAGGCTAGCCTGGGCTACCGAGTGAGTTCCAGGAAAGGCGCCAAAGCTACACAGAGAAACCCTGTCTCCAAAAACCAAAAAAAAAAAAAAGAAAGATTCACGTAGTGAACTCTTTACACTCATCTCCTAGTGTTACCGTTATTCAAATCACACCTATAACAGATAGTCTTATGTCTTAAGTTTATCAGTAACTCCCATCTTCACCAACACAAAAGGCCTATGGGAGGCTTTTGCTCAACACTCCTTATCATTTTCCACAGGCTTTTAAGGGTCATGGAGGGAGTTGTGATGACGATGTTTGGCGTTGCTGCTGATTTAGGAGTTGTTTCTTCTTTAAACTGACATGTGTTGTGTCAATCTCTCAGCAGCATCAGTTTCTGCACCAGATTCTCCCCACCTTTCCAGAAACAGTTTATACTCAGNATTTAAACAGAATACCCTGCAACTAACGCACTAGAGACAGCTCTGTGGTTAAGAGCACTTACTGCTCTATCCTGAGGTCTGTAGTTCAGATTCCAGCACTTACATCAGGTAGCTGACAATATCCTGGAACCTTAACTCCAAGAGAAGGACATCTTCTGGCCTCTGCTCCCACCCACACATGAGTACAAAAGCATGCACAGACATACAGATATTAAAAATAAAATTTAAAGAGTAGACAAAGTGGATTCAAGAAATCATGAAAGAATTATTATGTGGTGTCTTTTTGTCTTCCCTACACTGGTGCAGCCTCATATATATGCCAGTCTACTGTGAATTAAAGAACAATGCTGTTGTTTTGTTTTTAAAGCTTTATTTACCAAATGGTCAGCCATGAAAAACATACATACATAATAACATTATATGGACTGAGCAGGTTATACTTACAAACACACACACACACACACACACACACACACACACGCAGTAACAATTAGTGAAAAAAAGAGGCTATGAATTTGAAAGTGAACAAGGAGGAATATATGGGAAGGTTGGAAGGAGGAAAGGGAAGGTGGAAATGTAACTATATTATAATCTCAAAAATAATTAAAAACTTTTAAAAAAGGATTGATTTATTTGTACTTTGTATGTATGAACGTTTGTGTGTGTGTGTGTGTGTGTGTGTACCATGTGTATGTAGTGCCAGTTGGAACTGGAGTTACAGATGGCTGCCATGAGGTTGCTGGGAACTGAACCCAGGTCTCTCTGCAAGGGCAGCCATGGTGCTCTTGACTGCTGACTACTTTCTCCAGCCCCATGGCATGCTGTCTACGACCATTGTCTAAACACAGGAAAGCATAAAGCAAGCCCACAATCCTTAGAAGCTATGTGGTAGTTTCCTCAGGCTCTGATGTAATGTCCCTTCCTGGGGTTCTCTGCAGGTGACATAAGGAAATTTACTGTGTAGATAAAGCTTATGAAACTCAAATGGAGAGACCCAGGTTTCCTCTGGCTTCCAGCTCTTGACGGTTCTGGGCCTGGTTCTGTCTGTCTCTCTCTGGCACTTACTCTCCCTCTTCCCATCTACAGAGCTGATGGCACATTAAGTAATCTGTGTACACCTGAAAACATGAAGATCATTTTGTCTCTGATTTTTACTTTTTTGTAAATTTAAAAATGTGTGTGTGTGTGTGTGATGTGTGAGTGTGTGTGTGTGCGTCTGTGTGTGCTATGTGTATGTGGTGTTATGCAGTTCTGATGATTTTATTCAAGTTATCAGGCTTCTGTGGAATGTGTCTTTACCCACTGTGTCTTCTAGCCAGCCCATTTTCTTTCTTCTTTCCCTCTCCCTCCTCCCTCCCTTCTTGAGATAGGGTCTTGCTATTTAATACAGGCCTGCCTGAAATTTGGTAAATAGTCCAGGCTGGCCTATCCTGAGTGCTGGGATTCCAGGCACGTACCACCATGCCTGGCACTTACTTCTGTTATTCTAAATGAATATCTTCATTCATGTGATACTGAGTCTAGAAATCACTGAAAAGCTTGCAGAAGAGTCATAAGACATTTTCATAAAAATGTCCTGAGTGTGCTAATATTGAACACAAGTGCTAGACAAAAACTTTTTAAAAATTATAATGAATACACTCCTTAGGCATACTCCTTCACATTTCATTCAACAATTACATGGCTGAGATTCCAGTGGCTCTGTTCATCCTGGCCCTCCTACAAGTCCAACCTTCCCACTGTTAAGTTTGCAAACTCTTAATTGTTTAGGTGAAAAGCAGGGAAGAAGACTACATGNCCACCAACAGTGGAGGAGTGTTCCCCCTGCTCCACATCCTCTCCAGCATAGACTGTCATCAGTGTTTTTGATCATAGCCATTCTGACAGGTGTAAGGTGGTATCTCAGAGTCTTTTTGATTTGCATTTCTCTGCTGACTGAGGATGTTGAGCAATTCCTTAAATGTCTTTCAGCCATTTGAGATTCTTCTTTTGAGAAGTCTCTGTTTAGCTCTGTACATGCCTGGCTTTTTATGTGTGTATTTTTGAGACAATCTTACTCTAGCCCAAGCTGATTGTAGTTATGAATGTTAGTAAGGTTTGGGTTATGTGTTATTTCCCAGTTAGCCAGTGCTCATTGACACCTGAGGCTTCACTGCTTCCTCTTTTCTATGCCCTTTAATTATTTTTTTATCCCATATGTATATTTTGGGTAATTCTGTTACTAGACTTTTGAGGGAGCAATTTTTTGTGTGTGTCCATACACATCCAAAAATGCCCCCTTCATACATGAACAAGAGACAGATGTAGAATTCTAGGTCTAATGGTGGAACGTGGTGGTACATGCCTATGATCCCAGCCCTCAGGAGGCTGAGAAAGGGGGACCATAACCAACTTCAAGCCTACCTGGTCACAGAGTGAGAATCCCATCTCAAACTACAACCCCCTCCCCGTAAATAATTCTGGGCTAAAGTATACATTTGGCCTAGGAACATGTGTTGAAAAGATAATTCTTGTTACCCTTAGGGCTTAATCAAATCACTTAATTTCCTTTGTTATTTCTCAAAAATTAATGGATCATAGATGTTTGGGATAATCTTTGAATTCTCACATTTATTTACAGACAATGTCTGACTATATAGTCCTAGCTGCCCTGGAACTTTCCATGTGGATCAGGCTGGCCTCAAACTCCTGGTGAGCCTTCTGGTTCTGCCCTCTGAGTGCTGGGATTACAGGCATGTGCCACCACACCCACTCTGAGTTCTCACTGGAAATCATTTATTTATGAGTGTTCTTCCTTATGCCATTACCTGCTGCTTTGAATGCTATACCATCATAGTAAGTTAGGGTGTAGAAAGTGTTAGTCTTAGCTGGGCAGTGGTGGCTCATGCCTTTAATCCCAGTGCTTGGAAGGCAGAGGCAGGCGGATCTCTGGGTTTGAGGCCAGGCTGGTCTACAGAGTGAGTTCCAGGACAGCCAGGGCTACATGAAAAAAAAAAAAGAAAGAAAAAGAAAAAAAAATTATCAAGTCTCCTAACTCAGGTCCAGCCAGTCACCAGGGATAGCCTAAGCAAAACCAGCATCCAACATTCAATCTACAAATCAGAAGTGTTGCCTGGCAGGTTTGTTTTAATTAAGAGGGGGCTCACCTCCTCAGCAATCTTCACCAATACAGTAGGAGCAAGAACATGNACAATTACGTATCTACAGTAAATGAAAAAGCTTCATTACCTAGACTAGATCTGGTCTAATTAAAAAGTAAATCAAGTGCAAGAGGAGAAATAATTGCTACCAGGCATAACGAGTTTGTTTTAATTTAGAATCTGAGCAAGGGGACACAAACTACTGAGAGACACAGGCTACCTCTCAGGAAAGGAAAGTCTGAAGCAATACAACCACCTGACATCGCCTGTCAAATGGTCAGATGGCCAAGACATTTTGGTTGGTGTGAGTATGCAGCTTACAACAGGACCAGACTGCAGTGACATTTGTCAGACCAATGCCAGACTAACGCTGTACAAGTGGCCATTGGCAAAGGTAAGGAACACCTGTCATAATCCCGATGGCATAACACATGACATCAAGGAGGCCAAAGGTGTTTGTGTGTGCGTGTTCCTGGTCTTGAGTGTTAGTGTATGCATGTGGGAGCCAGAAGGTGATATTGGGCGTCTCCCTCTATCTTTCTCCACCTTATTGTTTGAGAAAGGGTCTCTCACATATTCACTCACTGATTCACATGGACAGGCTGGCCTGTGAGCTCCAGGGATCTTTCAGTCTCCACCTCCCTGTTCTAGGTTTATATGAGCATGCCAGCAAGCACAGTGGGGTTTTTATTGGTTTGTTTGTTTGTTTCTTGAATTTTAATGTAGGTGCTGGGGATCAAACTCAGGTCTTCATGATTCTGTGGCAAGCACTTAAACCACTGAGTTATCTCCCCAGCCCAGTTTGAAGAAAATTCTTGAAGTCACTGCATGTATCTCTCTAACTTCTTTCCACATAGAGTCTGGTCTTTTCCATTTGTAATGGGACCCTGAGAATTAGCTGCCCAGCACAGAGAAAGGGCCATGTGAGGTGACCAGGATGGCATCAGGCTCTCTTAGGCTTCTCTTTAGATTCCTTTCCCACCAGGCCCATGGAACCATGGTTGTAGTTATGAAAACCTAAAACAAGGGAAGTATTTTACTTACAGTCTCTTTGTCTCATTAATCTGCCCTCCACTTTCTCCTATTCCATTTGCAGTCACTGGAGAACCAGAGGTAAACTGAGAGACTGACTGAGTGTGAGGCTTGAATTTGTGAATGTGAAATTCCTGAAAAGAACACAAGCCTGGTGCCTTTAGCAAAGCATGTAGTGTCACAGAGCAGAAAGGCATATTTCCCCAGGGTTCCTGCGAAAGGAAGCCAGTTCAGCCGTGGAGAAATGGACCCAGNGGAGCGCTTGGCCATATAACTCATCTGGGAAACACTGACTACAGTAACAGGAACAGTTCAAGGCCACCTCAGACTCAAGGTCACTGGATGTATATTACAGCATAAAGCATCACACTGCAAAAGCTCCTGGGGTTCATTAACTCAACCTAGTGTTGTAGTGTCTTTTCTGTAACAATTCAGTTTGGACCGCTATCTGACTTTGCCTGAGCCCAGGAGAAAAGCTGCGTTTTCTTTTTTCTCAAGGGTATAGGCTGCTTCCAACCTTCTACCAAACAGAATGTGAAGGGCCAAAATGCTTGCCTTATCCTTTCCCCTCAAGCCACCCCCAGTACTACAGATGACCCACTGAAGACATCTTTGAGATGGCTGAATTCTCCTCTGGCAGAATTCACATAAGCTTCCCACCCCACCTCCCTACAAGCTATAATTCTAGGTGTCAGTGGGACACTGAGGAGACTGGGAGATTCTTTTCATCCTCTCTGAATGTTCATACTAATAGAATTAGGGGGGGGGAGGACAACAGATAAAGAACAGCATCAGAGAAGCAATATATAAAACCCGTAGCAAAGTCTAGATCCACACCAAGCGAAAGGCACCTCAGGAAAGCAGCAGCCTGCCTAGCAGGGTGTTCCCAAGAGATCAAAGCCCAAGGCCCGTGCTCCACATGGCCACAGTGAAAATGCAGGGTCAGCTTTCTTATGTAGGCACCAGAGTACAGAGCCAGAGAAAAGAAACCACCCCATCCTTCTAGAAAAGACAACCAAAGATCAAGAGGGAGACAAGGCCACAGCCAGGATACCATGTGTGCACCNTGCTCTCAAAGCAACCAAGAACTCTTAAGATTCTAATAAAGAATTCAAACCTATGCTGGAGAGGTAGCTTAGCCATTATACTGCTTGCAGGCCCAACATTCAAAAAAAAAAAAAAAAAAAAAAAAGCTGGATGTGGGAACCAGCTGGCCAGGTATCACAGACTCTCCAGCAAAGAAAGAGTCATCTATTATGGGAGTGAAGAACGAATAATGTTGACAGTCAATATTCTGTATTTTTACGTATCTTCCTTTAACAACAACAGTCTACATTTTGGGTCCCAAACTCAGTGAAAGTCAATTCTCACAACCAGTTGGAATAAGGAGGTGTCTCGTAGGTTCCACCTCAAAATTAAGCAGGAGAAAAGAGGGGGGAAAAGAATAATGGAGGGGCACTTACTCTAAGAATCCAGGTTTGTGTTTATGCTCCACGTGAGGTCCAAACTGTATCTGGGCTTGAAATCCACCAAACTCACATGCCTTCTCGAAGGAGACAGGATGAGAGCCATTCAGGATGTCATCCCGAGCCTGAAATACATGAAGAAGGAAGAGATTCCGGAGCCTGGCAAGGGTCACACTTATCCTAGTGACATATTACTGACTCAGGACAGGTACTGTAGACGTGCAGGCACAGAGAATACTGGGGTAGGCAGAAGCGAGGCTAAAAGAAAGAAGGTTTTGTATTCCCCTCCCAAAGAGGGCAATAGCACTACAGGAACCTGATTATCAAAAAAACAAAACAAAACAAAACAAAACAAAACAAAACTAAACTAAACTCCTACTGATAATCTAGGAAGGCAGAGGAGACTGTGAAAAATGAAGAGACACTGGAATTCCTGTGCAATGGCCGGATTCAAATGGGTTGACCTAGAAACATGATTTGCTTCACCTGAGCCTAAGGCATAAAGCTAGCAAGAAAAATATCTACAAAGAGGCAAAACTCTCCCAATCAGCCACGGGCCAATGTGATGTACTAGGAGAGACAGACAGATATGTACTCCCATACCCAGACAAGAGGGCAGTCTGAGGACATGCAGGGCCCAGCAACTCCAGATTTTACATGCAAGCCCTGTTCCCAGTTCTCCTGAATCACAGTGGCTGTGCTATTTATCCCTCACCCTTCTATCTTCCTTCTCTCTAGCTACATGACCCAGAACACTCTGAGATGGGCACTCTCAACTATTCTTCTAGGTTCAAAATGTCTAAGTTTCTCCTAACTGCCCTGCTAGCTCCCTTCCTTTCTACCTTCTAGCATCATTCAGTACCATTCATTCTTCTGCAGAAGTCAGCAAACAGTATTTCAGGCTTTCTGTGGACTTGGTCTGTGTTGCAACTACCCTCCCACTACTGCTAGTTAAATCCAAGAGTAGGCACAGAAAACACACAAAAAATTATGTACTGGGTAAAGGGATTTGCCAATATACAACATTTAGGAATTATTTACTATCAATACTGGCAGATGGTAGAGCTACAGTTTGCAAACCCTGCATCATTTCTAAGGGCAGACAAGTAGGTAAAAGGAAGGACAGAAGGAATCTGGGGTGAGAAGAAATTCTAAAGAAACATGGGTGGCATTTTCCTTGAGTCAAAAGAAGCCCTCAGGCAACCTAGTGCAAAGCCCACATCACATATGCTGAAAGATCATAACTCAGGTGTTAAACGATTTTCTGAGCTTAAATAATTAGTTAACAGCAAAGACTTGTGACTGAGAAGATAGCTCGGAGCTAATGAGAAGTACTGATTTTCTGGCCACTATTCCTTTGTAGTTTAAGATGTTAGCTTGTGAAATGAGATCAGTTAAAGGAATCCAACTGTCTCCCAGGGCCAGGTAGGGGACAGTGATGGCCACTAGATCCTAACCCAANAAGCCCCAGAGAGGAGTAGTGAGGCCCTCCTCTGGGTAACCAGAGATTAGACCCAATGCTTAATCCCACCCAGAAGTAAAGACCAGCACCTCTAGACTTGAGATTCTTTCTACTGTGTGGGAACCAGAGATGGACACCTACTTACCACAAGACCATGCAGAAATCTCCTGAAGTTCACTTAATGTTTTAGTTTCTTTTCTGTTACTGTAATAAAATATTCTGACAAAGGCAACTTAAGGAAGAAAGAATTTATTTGGCTCACAATTCTAGGTTACAGTCCACCACTGTGGGGAAGCAGGCCAGCTGTCACTTGAAGCAGTTTACCACTTTATATCCATAGTCAAGAGCAGAGATGCATGCTAGTTCTCCTCTCTTACTGAATCAAGACTCTGCTGCCTAGGGAATAATGCTACCCACAGTTGGTGGGTCTTTCCACCTCAATTAACATAATCAAGACACGCCCACAGGCCAACCTAAACTAGACAACATCTCATTGAGAATCCCTTCCCAGGTGACTCCAGATGCTGTCAGGTTGACAATTAACACTAGCCATTCCACCCATCTGTTGTCTGACCAGTAAATACTGCACCTGGACATAAAGCAAGTTCAACTGCACCGGGTCTCTTGAGTCCACATTCTGATCGGAGTAAAAGAACTTCCGTCGAAGAAGCAATGTTTCATTTTCATCCACCCCTTGCTCTCTGAATGTTCGGCTGTGATCTAGCCAGTTTACTGCAACATGAGACAGACAGAAGGACAGTGTTTAGTACTTACTGCAGCAGCCTGCTGGGGAAGTAGATTTCCACAAATGCTGATGGTTGCTTACGATCACTCCTTAACTCTGTGAGATGATTGACACCTACCGTACTCAAATCCCTAGCCATTCCCAAAGTTAGCTACTGTACTACAGTGCACTGGGAATACAGAGAAGCAGAGGTGAGGGGGTAGGAAAATCAGTGTTTTGCACTAAGAAAGTGCACACAAGCGGTATTGTGTGAAAGTGTCTGAACTCTGGGTCCTCAGGAGTTGTGGCTGGGGAGAAGCAAGTGGAGCCTCACAGGTGGAAGTGGGTTCTACAACCTGGCCCTACTTTCTGATGATATTCTGCCTCTGGACTGATGATACAATGTGAGCAGTAGGCCTCTTCTTGCTGTTTCCAGGCCTTCCCTGTGAAGTTGGAATATATCTCCTTGAATTGTACACCCAAACAAACCCTCCCTTCCTTAAATAGCTGCTTTTCTTCTGTTGATTACATTTTATTTATTGATTGATTGTGTGTGTGTGTGTGTGTGTGTGTGTGTGTGTGTGTGTCCATGTTGTGGAGTACATATAGAGTCAGAGCACACATGGGAATACCATATGGGTCCCGGGCATCGAACTCAGATCATCAGACTTGTCAGCAAGTGCCTTTACCCACTGGGACACCTCACCTACACTTAAATATCTTCTTGTCAGGTGATTGGTCACAGCAACAAGACAAATAAACTAACACATTAAGTTAGAGCGCTCTGTGAAATCAAGAGAAGTTACTTCAATCTTATCTAGTGAGATGGTTTATACTCTGGGTATAACAAGTTTCTCTGATCTCCAATAGGAAATAGGGAGAAAATGAAAGTCATGAGGTGGTGTAGAGACACAAAGGTAACAGCTAGAGATGACATCTGTCCCTGTGGGCCATCTTGAATATGACATCACCCTAAAAATCCTGTCCTCACATTGTGGTGCATAGGAATCAGCCTCTCCCCTGCTCACTTCCTGAAGCCCCCTGTCTCCTCTATTCCTCTCCNTCTCCTAANCCCCCCTCCCACACCCCACACTCACTGGGTTAAGTATTTATGACCAGCCTCACCAAATGCTAAGCAACTCTGGCATAAGAAACCTGTCTGACAGATCTCCTCTCCCACAGTCACCTGGGAGGGTACTGTGTACACATTAATAAATCCTTGGATTTGTCTACTAAAGGCTTCTGGAAAGAAGTCTGTAACTGGAAATTTAATGAGGTAGAAAGAGAAGGGAACAGAGGACTCAGAGGAAATGGCAGGCCCACCAAAGATCAATAAACATTATGAAAGTGATGATGTCATCCCAGCGCTGCAGCAGGAACAAGGAGGCTGGAAGGGAAGGTGGCCACATGATGAACTAAGCTCCTCCCAGTGGAGGTGGGAAGCAAGGGCCACACAGCAGGGCTTTGGGAACATCCCAGGTCATCTGCTGCTTTTGTACACATTATCCATGTGGCTGTGGGAGTCTGACAGACCAATCTCACTGATCTTAATCACTACGGAAATCATGGATCTAGGCATGGTGCTGAAGACTATTAATATCTCTCTTAAAGACAGCCAGAAACAACTTCTTGATGGAATTACATTGCTGAAGGAGTGCTTCTTACCACCCCCCCACCACCACCACACTGCTCAGCAAGCCTGCAGATCTAAGGAATTAGAGGTATACAAAAGGTATACACTTAGCAACATTCACAACATAAGAAAGGCTACTGTCTCTCTCTCTCTCTCTCTCTCTCTCTCTCTCTC
>LZPO01097239.1:0-14061 GCA_001675575.1 Neotoma lepida | reverse complement strand
AGCTTCTCCATCTTCCTCTCATCTCGTAACAACGTCCTGTCTTTTTTGAGTGTGCCCGTCCCTTCCTCTTTCTTTTCTTCAATGGTTTCTTGGATTAAAGAATATTCTTCATAATTTGTTATTCCTAGTAACAGAAATTGGGTCATGACTATACATGATTAAACTGCTACCAACTTCTTCTTAGGGGGCCTGGGTGCTGCAAAAGGTCTACATTGTCAAAGCACAGGGAAGGGGCCTTCTTCACTTGAGGGCAGGGTGGTCACACACCAACAGCTCCAGCACAAACAAAGACTCTACTGGCTGGGAAGCCACATTCAAGGGGTTAAGTACAATTTTCTCCACAAACGCACTTATATACACACTCTCTCCTCTCTTTCTCTCGGTCTCTGCCCCCTCTGTCTTTGTCTCTCTCTGAGATCAAACCTAAAACATGAAAGAAAAGCACCTATCACTGAGCCACATGTCAACTACTCCAGTAATTTTTATTTATTTATGTAGTTACTTATTTGGAGACATGGTCTCACAATGTAATCCTGTCTGGTCTGGACCTCACTATGTAGAAGATCATGGTGGCCATGGAATCACGTAGACCTCTCTGCCCTGCATCCTCCTTGCAGGGATTAAAGGTGTGCACCACCATGCCCAGCCTCCATTAATTTTTGAGAAACAAAAGCAGGACAGAATAAGGCATGACCCTATCAAACAAGAAGTACACAGATGAACTGGGCCCTTCCATGAAGGGAAGCCTAAGATAAAGAAGACTCCTTTCACCCAGCATTTAAAGGGCTTCATTGAAGTTGCTCTCTGAAGCCACACAAAGTAAATCTATGAGAGTCAGATTGNCTGTTACCATGAGAGTTCAAGAGACAATGGCCATTAGTGGGGAAGGGNAAATCACAAAATCAAAAAATCATTTTTGCCAAGAAACTCCTTTTTGTTTTTTGCAAAGGGAAATAAAAGCTCCCAACCACAGTTCAGCGAGAAGTTTTATAGCAGTTGGAGACCAGGCAAATGGAGAGACTGGACAGAACTTTCCTGGGTGTGTGCAGGGGTAGGTGTGGCCAAAGAAACAGCCATGGGCAGAGCTGAGCTGAGCTGCTCACCTATCCTGCTGCAGATGGTGACCAGGAGCTCTCCAACTGTCTTCGAGTCGTCCACCATCACTGTCTTCACAGAGCCATCCAACATACGGATTTTCTGAGGCCTCTGTTTCTTCTTGTACTCCAAAATATCCTAGACACAAGCCACACATACACACACCACATTCTTAGTTGAAAAGCACAACAGCATCGGATACTTTTCTTTGGAAATCAAGTCCCCAGAAGATGCCTACATCTTCCTTTGTCCAGAACTCTTTTGAAAGCCTTCCTAAGTATTCGCGGGGGTGCTACTCTGACGAACACACAGAANTCTGAGAGCTTAGGAATGACTTTCAGGAGGATTACAAAAACCTCTCCTAATAAGATTGTCCTTCAAGAGGGAATACTTGTAGCTCACAATGACTAAAAACCACTTTCTCTAAAGTGAAGATGGCTACACGCTCCGACAGCTGGGAAGGAGCAACACTAATGAGATGGAGGAGAAGACAATACTTCAAACAACGGCAGTGAAATCTCCAGCCATGTTTTGTTACCAGAAACAATTTTTACTACCTACACACACAAAATGAACATTTCTTTTTAAAATGTTACTTTATATATAGTAAATATATATGTAGTCTACATAATGAAAGACATAAATAATATCCCAGAAAGCATCATAGAAGGCGCCTCTCGAAGCAGGAACAGTTCACCAAGACCGCAGTAAAATGCAATGGTGAAAAGATAGAACCAAGAATGAGGTTGGGGGTTACTTCAAAATAGGAGACCTCATTTTTATTTTAATTCTTAGAAACAGAACCACAGACGGGCAGAGTAAGCACCATGAATTAACTGAACATTCCACCCTTGCTTTTTGGAATCCTGGCCAGCCCGATGAGCCCGCTTCATCAGGTACAGAAAACCCCAGGACCCTGGAGGTCAAGGGGACAAACACTCAGCATGTTTTTATTCAACACTTAAACTGCAGAGGTAACTTTTGTTACTGTCACTGAGAGTTAATAAAGATGCATCTCCAGTTGATGTTTCTTTTTCAAAAACAATAAGCCCTGGACAGTCTTAGGGGATCTCTGCTTTCCCTCATGTAGACTCAGTTTCTAATCCAGTCCAGGGACACCTTGTATCTACTCAAGGAAGATACTGTAGTTTATCTCACAATGGCCAAGCCCAACTTTCCTCAGCATAGAGACGCTGCTCAGCCTATTAACCTTGAACTGTTTCAATACCTCTGTGGAATTTCAAGAATATTAGATGGCTAGCATCTTTGCACCACCCNGACAGCCTCACAGGTTCATGGCATGCAAATTGTTAATAAGACACACTTGGATTAGAACACTGCCACAGTGGGTTTCCATAGTTGATTTCCCAGCAGTGAAGCAATGAGAAAATAGGACCAGTGGACCAGTAAGGTNGACCAGTGGGTAAAGGTGCCTGGCACCNANACTCTTTAGTTCTTGGGATCCATGTTATGGAAGGCGAGAACCAACTCTTGAAAGTTGTTTTCTGGCATCTTCATTGCATGCCAGGAAACACACAAACCCACATACATGGACACACAATAAGGAAATGTTTTAAAAAAAATTTAAAGATGGGGCTCAGGGATAGCTTAGTGGTTAAGAGCACTGAGTGCTCTTCCAGAAGACCCAGGTTTGATTCTCAGCACCCACATGGCAGCTCACAATAGTCTGCAACTCCAGTTTCAGGGGATCTAACACCCTCTTCTGGACTCCAAAGGTACCAGTCAAGAAAGTAGTACATAGCCACCCATGCAATTAAATCACCCATACACATAAAAATAGATAAAAAAATAAAAAGAAAACAGGACCAACAACATACCCCATTCCGCAGCATGTAGTAATCCAGTGTCCGTCCTGCTTCTAGCCAAATCCCTTTCCTGGGGTCTTCATCAGAGAGAAACAGCCCATAGTCAGAGGCTGGAAAGTAAACANAGAGAGAAAAAAGAGGCCAAATGNGGACAAAGCTCTCACAGGCCCGAGTGCACTGACTCGGCAAGGAGGAGGATACTGTCCATCACCAGAGANACCTGTTTCTTACCAACACCACAGCATCACTCACCTCCATGGAAGCAGGGGCCTCCCGGCAGAAGCAATGGCCACTGCAAGGTCCATACAAATGGACTAGTGGGCTAGAGGTATGCCTAANGTCTAAGAGAATCATCAGGAACAGAGTCTGCATTTCTAATTGAAGTTGGCTTTGTTTTCTGGTCCTTGCTATCAAAGTCTCATTTAGTCAGGCACCCACTGAAAAAATGGAGACAGTAACCACCTAAGACCAGAGCCACTGAGGCAAAGCAGGAAAGATGAGTCATAGCAAAAGAGCATGTTAGAGAGGGCTGGAGNGATGGCTCAGTGGTTAAGAGCACTGGCTGCTCTTCCAGAGGNCCTGGGTTCAATTCCCAGCATCCACATGGCAGCTCANAAGTATCTTACACCTCCAGCATCCTCACACAGATGCATATGTAGGCAAAACACTAATGCACATAAAATAAAAAATAAAAAGAATTAAAAAGAGCATGCTATAAAAGATTGGTGGCGAATGCTCTGCAATCTTAGCCCTAGGGAAACTGAGGCAGGAAGACTGAGTAATTGGAGGNCAGCCTGGGCTATATGATGAAGACTTTGCAANAACACAGAATTTAAAAAAAATGAACAGGATGTTTAGGACTTCCTTATGGGATAAAGCCTCTGTCACCAAATTTTGTGATATAGAAATATAAGATAAGAAAATAGTTGGAGAATTAAACAATATTTTTTATAAAGGCCTCTTAATCTAATGTGGGAAGTCCAACAGGCCTGGGATCAAGAGAGGAGCATGGTCATTTCCCACTTAGACTTTTCTCTTCCTAGTGTATGAGGGGTGGGGACAGGTGCACATGCATGCCTATGAAGGCCAGAGGTCAACTGCAGGTGTCATTCCTCAGGGTGCCATCTCCCTTGTTCATTGAGACAGAGTCTCTCATTGGCCTGTTTGCTGACATCGAGACTGGCCCCCAGGGATCCTCCTGTTTCCTCTTTACCAGTGATGGTATTTCAAGCCTATGAAAGTTTTGGGGATCAAACTCAGACCCTAAAACTTCTGCATCAAGCCCTTTACTGACTGAGCCATCTGCCCAGCCCATCTTTTCCTGGATGTAACTAAAAGAACCTTGGAGCCTTTTATAAGGGTCAGGGTTCCCACAGCACCTCAGGAAGATAATTTGAGTTTTCAGAGGCCTTTGTCAGAACTTGTATCAGTTCAGCCCAAAGAAAATTCTAACAGTGTCAGCAAACANTAAAAAAGGAACTGAAAAGTACCAGCAAGACTGGACAGGCAAATCTTAGAGTCAGNTAGGGACTGTCCGCAAATTTTTATTTCTGGTTAACTTAGTAAAACTCAGCAATCTGATTATCATAAACAGCACCCTCTTCTGGATGCTGTGGGTGTCAGCACTCACACGTGCACAAATCCATATGCAGATATATATACATACACATAATTAAAAATAAAATCTTTTTAAAAACTGAGGTAAAATTCATGAAGCTCCTTCAGAGGGCTTGCACAGTAAGCCCTGTACACAAGGCCAAGGCTACATGGAGTCAGTATGTATCAGGCAAGTATGTTACTCTTTATTCAGCCAACACAGTGACACATCAAAAAATGGTTTGTAAATTACAGAGCAGGATGTTCACCTGAGGAGGGCCAAGATAACAGGCATACTCACACTGAGTACTGAGGGTCAATGTTAATGTGGTCATGGACGATGAAAGACTTGTTCATGCCAGAAAGTAGTATAAGAAAGCATTTCATTTAAAATTCAGATTTTTTCCTCCTGGAGACAGAGTCTTATTGTGTAGTATAGACTAGCCTGNAACTGGCTATGTAGATTAGGCTAGCCTTAACTCAGTAATATCAGCCTGACTCTGGCTCCAGAGTGCTGGGATTAAAAGAGTGAGTCTCCATGCCTGTCTTAAAACAGAGATGTTTTATATGTGTCTAGGTGTGTCCCTTTAGCTACAGAGTTAAGGGACATCCAAGCACATTTTCAGAAACCAATGGATAACCATGACCCACCTTGTCCAGTCTGTGCCTCGGGCACTCGCTCCCGAATGACTCGACAGGCATCATATACAGCTGTCGATGGNTCGAATTGCATGGTCTTCACCACATTGCAGTGGCGGACACAGATCTTTAAGGATAGCGCCACCATTTTCATAGATGACTTGAGGGGTTTTACTTAGAGCATCTAGAAAACACAAGGAGACAAGCCTTGATTCATACAACCATTATTTAGCTGCAGGGGGGGAAAAAGTTCAATTCTTACCCTGGCTGTACCACCATAAACTCATTCACAATCCTGTCAGAACTGGTGTGAGTATCATGTGTGATAATGAGAAATGTCACTACATATTCCTCCACAAACAACAGTAATGTTTGTAAAAAATTATCCCCAAACTGAATGAAGGCACTACAGCTTATGCAGCGGCTGGACTGCCAACAGGACAGAGGAGTTGGAAATGGCTGACGCTTTCCACCACCATTATCAAGGTTTCAAAGCCAACTGTAAATCTGCTTCCAACTCTCTTTTTGCAGGCATATTTAAGGAACTCTGACCACTTTCAGCCAACAGTCTTTGAGCTCTAGAGATAAATGGGCAGTTTTGCTGTGTTATGGAGTTTCCCAGACCGCCAAAGATGTCTCAGCATGGCTCAGGGGTAGAAATCAGTGGAGAAGGCCATGGGGTTCAGTATCCTCATGAATACCTTTCATTAGATGCAGCAAAGAAGAAGGGAAGGCTAATCTTTTCTAGACCCTGGAGAAAGAATTCCAAGTGTCCTTGTAGTGGTAGAAGAGGGGTGGAGGAAGAGATGTCAGAGTTAACATGAAAAGCCAGTGGCCAGTGGAGGACTCGATCAGACCTTAGATCAGATGAGGTGAGAGATGAGGACAAGGAGTCCAACAGCTTGGAGTTCTCTGCCAATGCAGCTAACACAGTTTAGTAGAGTGTGGGGCCCAAACTGAAGGGGGTAGTAGGGTCAGGAGTGAGATGGAAGACAGGGCTGGCTCAAAGGGTACCAACACATCTCCTCGGCAGACTTGCTGGGAAGTGGAGAGAGCAACAGGCCAAAGATTCCACCTTATGTGGATAAACTTTCATNCAAAAGTGTGCCACCTGTCGTATTAGGAAGCCATCCACATATGGGGTCTGCCTCTCTGATGGTCCTAAGGACAGTTTTAGGCACCTAAGTGCCCTCCCTCACCATATAACATCTCAATTCTGGGCCCTGTCCACATAGCTGCCTCTCAGTTGGTTGGAGAGGAGAGGGTGGGCAGGTGTTGGTAATGGGGCAATGGAGTGGGAGCCTGCTGTCTGGGTTCGGTCCCAGGCCAGGAGTGCCTTGGATTTCTGTGCCAGTCACCTGCCTGCTTCCAACCTTCAGACAGCAGGAAGAAATTGGTACCCATGGCTAGCTTTCCCCACCAACTTTTCAGGCTACCTCCTCTTAGCCATCTCAGGGGGAAAGGCATGGAATTTAGGCAGCTCTTTCAGCACAGGACAGAAGCTCAGAAGAATGAGGAACAGCAGAGGTCATGAGACTCATGTTCTCAACTATTCAATCACCTATAACAAGCAAGGTAAAGAGCATCACCATCGTTACCCAGGAACAGATTGGTAAAGAAATCCCTCCTCAAACAGATGGGCCCTTGTTCAACTGCACTCAAGCCAAGGACTAAAGAGTGTCCAGCACAGTTTTCTTACTCCTAGCTCCTTACTTTACTGTGATTCTGTTTTCCCAAATGAACAGAACTAACAGTTTACTTTACAGGACTGTGTGTATGGGTACATATATATATATATATATATATATATATATATATATATATATATATATATACATACATACATACCGTATAAACACACGGTATGTATGCATGCATGTGTTCATGTGTGTTTATGTGTGTCAAGGACAACCTTGGGCATCTTCCTTTATTGTTCCTCATTTAAATGTTTTGAGATAAAGCTTCTTTACTGGACTTGGAACCCACCAATTCAGTTAGACTGGCTGGCCAGTGAGCCAAGGATCATCCTATCCCTGCCTGCATAGGACTAGGATGAGAGGTGTGTGCCCTCACGCCTGGTTTTTTTACATGGGTGCTAGAGATCTGAAGTCAAATTCACACGATTTCACGGCGAGCACTTTACCAACGAAGCCACCTCCCCAGTCCCTTTGTCCTAAACAACTATTTATATGTAAAGACTAGGTTTTTATGATCATATGAGATGACTGCTCACATAGCCAATGCCTGGATCTGAAATCAACGTGCACATGATTTACTTATCCTGACAAGCCCCATAGCAATGAGCTAGTTCTCACGGCACTCTTAAATGAGCAAGATTCTGCCACAACAGACGTTTGCTGGCATTAAGTGCCATACTTTACCCTACAGCAAGGAAAGGGGATTGAAGCATTTATCAATTTAGAGATGCTAACTGAAGATGAGGAATTCTGAGCAGTCTCACTGGATTTCCTGAGCAAATGATGCAGCTCAAACAACANCCTTGGTAACGATTCATGCTCCTTCTCTATCTGGTTATTTTCTGGGCAACTGACATTTGTCTCCACCCTGTATCCTAACCCCATTTTAACAGTGCACATTTGGCATGTAGAATGGCTGATTGGGCTTCTTTTTCAGATTTAGCTGCAAGAAAGCCCACAGCCAAATTCATGTATGAGTTTCTGTAGCTATTTATGGCTCGACCAAGGTAGCTTTGTTTCCTTTTACTCCAGTTTGAGTGTCTGCTCTCATATTGATCTTAAATATTTTGTGTGTATATTAAAAGACAGGATGCATTGTAAATTCATAGCATTTCCTTTATTTTCCTTTTAATAATTTCTTCTCACTCTGATGATACTTTGTTTTCATTATAAAGGTCACGTGGACCAGCACACAATAAAAACATCTCCCATGCCATCCNTTAGAGAGGATGAGCCAGTAGAACCAGCTGTGAAATACAGACATTAAATAAAAAGACCTACAATTCCAGAGAGCTGTTGTAAACCTAGGACAACCTAGGTCTAACCAGAGATAAGCAAGCCCAGCCCTAGCCAGGATGCTCTAATATAAACACCCAGCATTGGTCAAGATGAGCAGCTATTCCTTGGATTTATGCCTGACAAGTCAGGACCAAGAGGTGTTCCACACCTCCTTGCCAACTGTACCACCCAGAATTCTTAAGTGTCCTGTGCCTCAGTCTCCCCTTGGAAAAGAAGACAAGAGAAAAACAGATCTATCAGTAAGGCTGCCATAGAATCCAGAGAGTTAAACGTGTTAAAGGCACACAGATAGTGTTCAGTAATTTTGTTATTAAAATTAGCCTTGAGTGTCATAGAAACACCAGAAACATCATCATACTGCATTCAGCTAGCACAGAGGATGCAAAGTTGATCTTACTGTTTATGCCTGACTCCATCAGAGGGAGCAAAGGCAGACAAGATTGCTGATCACAGCAAGCATCTTCCAGTAAGCCCTCCATTCACTGCACAGATCCAGTACTCAAACTTATGCACGCTCTTTCCTAGACATCCTGGGATCTCATGAGGAGATGTAAAGCTGTTTGTGGAGCGGCTGAGTCTTAGCATCTAAGTCTTAAGAGATAACCAGATTTCCCAAATCCAATAGCTCTTCAAGAGGCTATGACAGTGCCCTCTATAGGGCAGGGCTGGTTTCACAACTGGCTCCAGCTCAGTAGAACTTAAGAGTGAAGTCTGCCCAGGAATGCCCCATGGGCATTATGGGAGCTCTGCATCTCTCCCTGTAAAATGGCAAGCGGGAGGGCCAGACAACCTCAACTCAGTGGGACTTTGCCTCACCAGGAGAGCAAGGACTGGATAGTAGGCTCATTCTTTCTTGACTGTAACCCACAGGATGGCCTTGCATTCAATTATGGATGGTGATACTCATCCCCCTTCTTCATGTCTGCTCCTTGCTCTGGACCCATGTCTGATAGCTGCATGCATCTCCTAACCAAATATCAACATACAGATAGTCCTTTACAAAGTTAGCCTTCATCTGGACTTAGAGCTTAGGCTCCAGTGAGTACTTCGGCTCTCTCAGAGCAGAGCCAAGGGAAGGGCTTCCATTTCTCTGTAGTCTTACTTGCACCTCTACAAAGGAAGAGAGGTGGTTTCTTTGCCCAGGAAGAACCCATCATGCATGGGGCGGGGGGGTTCTGCTACCCAGAGGTGTTGTAAAATTTTGCCTTCCAGGACTCTCAGGGCTCAGTTGCACAGGGCTCGCCCTGAACATTCAGACTCCAATACCCTAAGCAGAGCAGGCCCATCAGAGAGGTAAATCAAGCCAGCTCTTCCCCAGGAGCCTGCTGGCTTTTATTCTGGGGGGTGGGGGTGGTGGTGTAGGTATGCAGCCAGGTATCCCATCTTGCTTCTGTGACTTACCCAGGCTCTCCTCAATACGTCTCCCTCCTTCTCAACTCTTCCTGGCTATTGAGGACCCAGGGGGCTGGGCCTGTGTAGAGAGGCTCTCTTTGTCCCACGTGAGACAATTCCATTTCATTACATGCTCAGGCAAAGCGTCAAGGAACAGGTTTTTCAAAGCACCCAGCATCCATTTAGGAAAGTGCCAGGCCCTCTGCAGCCACAGTGGGAGCCCAGACATAGGGAAATGTCCCACAAGACCTTCACTGGTTTTCCTTCAGAGAGGCCAGGACCACTATTCAACTTTGAGCCCGTCAATTAGAAGTAACTGCTATTAGAATGATTGGCAGTGAAGGAACCCAGGAGAAATGATTAACTATCTAAACAGGTATAAAATGAGCATGAGACTAAGGGGGTCAATAAAAATCCCAGCCATGGGGCAGCTCTAATAACTCATGGGACTGCCACTGTGACCCCTGCCCATTCCCAATCCAGCATTAAGCATCTATACCATGGGTTTGGGGACACATCTGCCATTACAGCACCATCACCCCTCTTGGTCTCTGAGAACAAGGGCTGAGTCTGGATAATCAGCTTTGAATCTCAAGACCCCAACACATGGCAGATACTGAAGATCCCTGAAATTAATATATACTCCATGGAAAGATGTAGGCAGACTTTTCATGTCTTATTTTGGTGTNCCATGAATTTTGTTAGAACTGTTTACAAGAGCATGGGTACTTAACCAGTGGCTACACCACTGAAAAATGTCACTCCTTTCTCCTAGCAACCATCAGCTGCCTGTGGATCCTCAGAGATGGGCAGGGCCCCATGAGTCCCTTCTCTTTTCATGACAGAATGGGTGGGCCCAATCTTGGGCAGGTAATCATACCTGCTGTGAGTTCAAGAGTGCAAAGGTCAAGGCATGCCCAGAAGACAAACTTCCATAATATTTCACCTCTTCCGCTGGCTCTTGCATTCACTTTGCCTTATCTTTTGTGAAGCTCCTGAGCCTTGGATGAGGTCCCACTTAAGGCTAAGCATCCAACAGTCACTCTCAAAACGTTGAGAGCCTTCTCTGACTAAGCTAACAGCAGCACTAATGTATGGACATAAACATAAATATCTGCAGATGCAATCTAATAGATGTATCATGCCCACCCGGTGAACAGAAGCAGTAGCGTGCTTACTAGGCCCCATCACTTCTCCAACCTTGAGATTTTAACTAGGTTTGCACTGAATGTTACTGCCATCTGTGGAGTTGCCTCAAATTAGACCAAGAGGTATTTACCCACAATAATTCAAAGGCTTAAGGATAAGCAGGATACCAACCATCAGACCGAACTATGGCTACACATCTGTAAACCCATTTCAAAGACCACAGAGCCCCAACCTCATGGCTCACAAAATGAACTTAAAGAAGGCAAAACAAAGACCTTAAGAAAGAACAAAAGCCACACAAGTCAAAATTCACTGACAGGTTCTTGAGGGAGGATAAGGAACAGGTTACCATTCCTGGGAACACCTGCCATGGGGAAGGACTCAGTATTGACTTTAATGCAGGAGTAGAGGAAAGTTGGCCTTTTTATCTTCAGTAAGAGAACTAAAGACGGCCCAGATCAATGGTTTTCAAACTATGGGTCACATATCAGATATTTGCATATCAGATACTTATTATGATTCATAACTGTAGCAAAATTAGTTATGAAGTAGCAATGAAATAATTTTATAGTTGGGGGTCACCACAACAGGAGGAACTGTATTAAAGGGTCGTAGCATTAGGAAGGTTAAGATCCACTGCTCTACAGTGTGGAATACACAGTGATGGGAAAAGATATTTATACATTTTACCAGATGAAGAAACTATCACCTTGAAGTCAAGAGACTGTCTCAATAAAACCACCAGATGAGCAGAGAGAGCTATCATGTAGTATGTCTGCAGCCCTCTAAGGATTCCTTCAATATACCCTCCACATACTCCAACATACGCTTGGCACTGACAGCTGAGAGTCCATCGTGAAAGTTGACAGTGCCCAACTCTTCTCAACTCTAATAGCACACGTGTGCATCTGCCTCCATCAGTGTTTCAGAATGCACATTTCGGACTCTCAGGCAAAGGAGCTGAGAGCTGCCCTTTATTACAGATGATGCCTAATTATGAGGAGACTCTGCAGAGGGATGCATTAGTGGGCTACAGAGAAGCATAGAACTCTGGAGCAGGGAAGCACTGGAAGATGCGGGAAGGAAGAGAGAAGGAAACAGATGCTTAGATACACGTAGCACTATCCTCTCCTGGGAAATGATTTTTAATGCATGTAGGACTTTGAAATGTAGGCGTGTAATGCTCAATATTGACTGTCAGCTTGACAGGAGCTAGAACTACCTAGGAGACAAACCTCTGAGCATATCTGAGAGGGAATCTCTATATTATTTTAAATGAAGAGGGAGACCCACCCTAAATGTGCATGGCACCATTCCGTGGGCTGGGCTCCTGGAATGAATAAAAAGAGAAAGTGAACTGAGCCATGGCGTTCGTCTGTCTGGATCCTAACTGAGGATACAACATGGTTAGCTGCCTCAGACTCTTGCCACCATGCCCTCCACACCATGAGAGCCTATACCCTTAAATTGTGAGCCCAAGCGAACTCGTCTTAAGTTGCTTCTTTTTAGGCATATTACTGTAGCAATTAGAAAAGAAAGCAATGCAAGAAGCAACCAGATTCAAACTACTTAGATGCCAGCCTCATCCACCCAGAGATTCCTCACTCAGATGGCATGAGTATGTGTTTAATTCCTGAACAACTGTCTAGGTATTTTAGTGTGTGTTCCTGAAATGTACCATTCTCTTGTCCAGGCTCTGATACCCTTCCAACCCAGAATCCAGCTTTGCTGGTACTGACTATTCTTTCCACTGTCCCAGTGAGGACAGGCCAATCTCCTCTCCACTGTAACTCTTGCTACAGCTGTGGTACTCCTGGGCTGAATTATCAAAGCAGCTAACAGGCTTCTCACATGATGACCATTTGTATGGAACAGCTTCATGGCACTCTGGAATGTGTCATCGTTGGATGTGTTGACAGGCTAGAAAGTGACAGAGATCCCCCTCCCCCCATTTTCCCTTTCTAGGATATACATAGAGGATCTGGAAAGATAAGTGAATTCCTAGGCTGTGTGAGGAATGTACTGTCATTTTCTGTCAGATCATGAATGCTCGTGGGCTTCCAGGAACCTCACTACTCAGCTTTGATGTTTGAGACAGCAGAATAAATCATCTGCCCCTCCCAATCCTCTTGGATCCACCTTTTGGTCCACCTGCTGTTTTTTCCCTCAGCAAAAGCTAAAGAAAGAAACTGGCTCTACAATGAACTCTCATTTTGAATCCTTTTATACCTTAACTTGTTCAGATTGTTGACAACAGGCTGTTTTCAGAAGAAAGCATGATGAAAAAAAAGATAAAATAAATGGTCACATCCAAGAAAAACCAGAGGGAAATCATTATGAAGGTCAAAACCAGGAGAGCATGAAATAGTTAGTATGCACCTGGACGTTAACTCTCCCCATCACTTGGTGTTTTTGGACCCTTCATGACCATCTTATGAAGTCTCAGGACAGTAGACCCTACATGCTACTGCTGACAGCTTTGGCTTGACAGCACACATNGTTGTGATGCCTAGAGCCCACACACTAGTCTTTACCTGGAATACACAAGGCTCTGTTCTACAAGATCTGGGGGGAAGGTCAGTATTTTCTAGCTTCATCATAGGGGAATATAGTAAAGGACTGCATATACTTCCCACTTGCCCCCCTAAGTGATCTTTCTCATGCTGGATTTTAAATCTGATGCCAAGCTGGTGTGGTCCCTACTGAATGCTATCTGCTGCAGCCTGATTTCAAATGTAAAGTGATGGTGCACACTGACATGATCATGTGTAATTTCACATAAAAAATGGAAGGAACCTCCCACTTCCCGACTCTGGCCCCTTTCAGTGAAAGGCTGCAAACCACACATCACTCACAAAGGCAACAGGGCGTGGCTTTTGCAAGAAGGAATTTTGAGGAATAAAGGAAAGAAAATTAAAGACATATTCTTGCCATTTATCTATGTTAATCTATTAACCACTTATCAGAAGAGCATTTCTGTTGGAGACGATATAAAAATCTGGTGTGTATGTGAAGAGCTGAAACAAATCAACGATTGTGACTGTGGTGGATGATACTGATTGTCAGCTTGACAGGATCTAGCATCTCCTAGAATCTCTCTGGGCATGTCTGTGAGGGAATCGAGATTGGGTTAGTTAACTGAGGTGGGAAGACCTACCCTAATGGTGGGTGGCAATGTTTCATGGTCTGGGGTCCCAGACTGAATAAAGAAGAGAAAGTGAGCTGAGGCCTCTCTCTGCTTCCTGGCAGCAAAGGCAACATGACCCGCCGCCTCAGGCTTGATCAGAGGCTGTCTCTGCCATGATGTACTCACATTGTGAGCCAAAACAAACCCTCACTTCCTTAAGTTGCTCTCATTGCAGCAATGA
>LZPO01097238.1:160787-190123 GCA_001675575.1 Neotoma lepida | reverse complement strand
CTGTTTATCTAAACATTTATTTTTATTTTAAAATTAAGTGAATGTTCCAAAGATTTAATAAGTATTAGTCTTATTAATTCTTTAGTATGATTAAAAAATTGTCAAAATNCATCAGTACACTTATACATTAACTAGTCCACTAAAAAATAATTCCTNGTCTTAAGTTTACTGCCCGGTTTTCTTGTTTGTATTCTAATTTCTTTCTAAAGTATAAATTTCACTTATTTAGCCAAGAAAGCCAGGCTGTCTTAGATTAGATATGATTGCAGATATGAGTGTTGGGATCAAAGATAAAATTAGGCAATTTTTAAGAAAATTGTTGTCAAGTCACTTCTTCAGATCTCTTGAGATCTCTTTACTTAATCCATTAATATAGAAATTCCCCCTTTCATTGGTTTTCAAAAATTGAATGTGTTTTGACCCTTCATGATTGTAATTATCTTTTTATCAATACCAAGATAATGATTATTTAGCAGTTTTTGCCTATCCAGTATAAGCTTTGCTCTGATTTGAATATGAGACATGCTCCCAAATTTGGGTCCAGGTGTTAAAGGCCCTGTTCCCAGTGTGGTACCATTAGGAAGTTGTGAGGCGTGGAGTGAATGTGTGCTGTTGACATGGGCACGGCCATGTTAAGGACCCAAATGCCTCTGACCCATGGGAGAGGTAAACCCTTACCAAGGTGAGGCACAGAGGAATGGCAAAGCCTTCTTCTAGTCCAAGTGCAAACAAATGTTGCCAGCGTATGCAGAAACTATCAACCACAGCTTTTTCCTCTGGGATGACTGCAGCCAGAGACTGGCCTCCTATAGAGATCCCCCAAACATGACTAGCTGACCTGCTTCCCGTATTCAGCTGTATGCCTAAGTCTGCCTCCTCCACTCAGATGGGTGAAGTTAACACACGGAAGCTCTGGGCTGCTGTTGCAGTTGGTGCTGTCCATCAGAAAAAGGATAGCCCACTGGATCCCAGCTTTTCTGTACATCTGTCTGTCCTTTCTTTAGTGTCTGTCCTCTCTTCATTCCCTCACCACCCTTCTCGGGTTTCCAGGAGCAAGCGTTGCAGGATGCAGCAAAAGGTATTGTGGGCTCTGGGCACNTAAAGCCTCAAGGCAGGTGTTCAGGTCATTGGGAATATACCTGTGAAGGGAATCACAAATCTCTGGACTCCTCCTCCTTACTTCCAAGTTTATGAATGGGTGAGTTTACTCTGTCTCTCACTGCTGCCATGCTGGCCTGCCGCAACAAAAGCCCAAAGCAAAGGAGCTGCTCCGTCATGGACTGGGAGCTCCAGAGAATGAGCCAAAACAAACCTTCCAACTTTTTGAGTCAACTGCCTTGAGTAATTTTCATTATAGTGGTATAAAGTTTACTGACACACGCCCATTTCTCGACTGCTGTTATATACACATCCTGGTCTAATATACCTAAGTCTAAATTTTTGGTTTATTTGGTTACTGAAAACTATATTTCTTTTTTTTATAACTATTAAAATCTGTAATGTTGACATAAAGACATCAACCCAATAGCAATTTTTTCATCTACCTTTGTGTAGCTGAGATGACACAACTCAGTGAGATCCTTCACACCTTTAAAACTCCAGATCTGCATTTTTCCTCCACCTTCCTCTTTATGGGAAAACTTGATTAAATCAGTGCAACATGGAAATGAGCAGACATTCCTCAAAGAAATGGTAAAGAACTATATTAGTTTTCCTGTTACTGTAACAAAAACACCCCAGCAAAAGCAAGTTAGGAAGAAAGGGGTTTATTTCAGCTCACAGTTTAATGGTTCAGTCCACCATGGTGTGGAAGTTATGGCGACAGGAACTTGAGGGGGCTGGTCACACCACAGTCACAATCAGGAGGCAAAGAGTAATGAATGTTTATGTTCAGCTCACTTTCCCTTTTTCAGTCAGTCTAGAACCCTAGAACCGAGAATGATGGCCCTACAGTTAAGATGGCTCTTCCCACTTCAATTAACCTAATACCAGTAATCCCTCACAGGCATGCCCAGAGCCTGGACTTCCAGGTGATTCTAAAGAACCCAGGAGGATGATCTATATTGTCTGTACTTTCTTCGAAGCTTAACTTTGCAGTGTTCATGTAAAACTGAATACAAAACTTGGTCATAATTATGAAGCATTGTTAGCATTTGTCTCATTATTTTACCACAGTAGTTCTCCAAGCAGCATGGTACCAGTCTGGCAACATCACCTGGAAACTTGGAAGAAATTAAAACTCCTGAAGGCTAGGGAGATGGCTCAGTTGCTAATGTGCCTGCTGCTCAAGGTAAGGATCTGAGTTCATAGCTTCAATACCTATGTAAAAGCTAGATGTGGTGGTATTTACCTTTCACATCAGGGCTGGAGAAACAGAGACAGGAGCATCTCGGGAGCTTATTGACCAGCTATCGTAGCTAAATCAGTAAGTTCTTTGTTCAGCGAGAGACCCTGTCCCCAAAAATAAAGTGGAAAGTGGCAAGGTNGCTCAATGGGTAAAGGTGCAGGCCACACAAGCCTGGTAACCCGNATTCAATTCTGGTAACTCACATAAATGTAGATGGAGAGAACTGGCTCCACAAAGTTGTTCTCTGGTCTTCTTACACACACATACCATGGCATCATTCCCACACATTTATCATATATGTACACACATCATTCATACATACAGTAAATGTAGTCAATAGTAATAAATTAAATTAACATTTAAAAGTTGTAGAATAAATGAGGAAGATATCTGATGTGAACCCCTGACCTCTACATGTACACATATTCATGTGCACCCACATACATGTGTATACACACACACACACACACACACACACACACATACATGCATAGGTATATAGATGCCACAAATAAGTAATTCTCCTGTTCCTATCTCAAAACTGAATGAGAGAGAAGTTCTGGAAGCAGGATGCAGTGGTCTGTGTCCTGGCAAGTCCACCTGTGTGCCATGTGACTCTGGCACAGGATAAAGTGTGATGACCCTTGTCCTAGGAAACTTTAGCCTTTCTATAACCTCCTTGGTCATAAAGAGGTTTCCCAAATTTTAAGATCACTCATTTTTTAAGATAGAATCATCAGGAATAAGTTTGTCANGCTCGTAAAGAATCTGTTTTAAGAGATGTATTAGCCCACATCTAAGTAGTTCTCCAGTTACATCACAGGAGAGGGATACAGAGGAGAAAACAACACTCTAGCAACCAAACTACAACTTGCATCAAGAAAAATGAGTCATGGGGTTGGGGATGTGCCTCAGTGGTAGAGTGCTTGCTCAGCACATGCAAGGCCCTGGGTTCAATGCCCAGATCTGGAAGTAAAGAAGAGAGATGAGGAAGGAAGGAAGATGGGCAGGGAGGGAGGGAGGGAAGAGAGAGGACAGAAAGAAGAGAGAAAATGAGTCATTAGAGAAGCTGCATGGGGTGAGGAGGTAGAGATTTTGTGCAAATGACCATGAGTTCTAACAGTACAAAGACAGTCTGTCTTCACAGGGCCTTCAGCTGCCCTCTCCTCATCTCTTCTAAAAAGTGGCCAAGCTGCTGGAGGGAATTCTCAAAGATACAGAGGAGAGCTACCATGAATTCTTGATTTCCAGCCTTGGTTGGATCAAGAGTAAGTTATCCTGTTTGTCCTTAGTCTGGTAGCCCCCCGGCTCTCCAGAGAAGTTCTTTTATGTGATCTTAACTTATCAAAACTCACTGCCCCATCGCACAGCCCTTCTTACTTTGAAGACAAAAAGAAGCCACTCAGTTGGGATCACCTTTTACGGATTAGCAGAGCCTTCTCTCATCCACCTGAGGCAATCCCCTTGTCTTTATCATCCCTTTCTCCTTGTTCTTCACTGTCTCCTATCTAAGCTCTCTTCCAATCACGTATCAATGGACCAGCGAATCACTCTTGTTTTAATTATTTATTTAACTATTAAATTATTAAACTTATTTATTGTATCTTATATGCATGTATGTGTGCCTGAATGTGCAAAACTGTACCATATTCATGCATGAGCCCTCAGAGGTCAGAGAAGGGCTTTGGAACTGGAGTTACAGGCAATTTCGAGCTGCCAAGTGGGTGCTGGGAACTGAAACCTCGTCNTTTGAAAGATCAGTGAGTATTCTTAACTGTTGAACCATCTCTCCATGCCCAGATCCTTCTTGTTTCAAGTCAAAATCATCCTCTGCCCTATAGTTCCCCCAACTACTTGTTAGGCTAATAGGGAACCTNTGTGGGCAGGCAAANTAGCATATAGATATAATCCTAGCACTCCAGAGGCTGAGGCAGCAAGGTAGGAAGATGGCAAATTTCTGAGGCCTCTCCGGCCTATATAAGAGCCTGTCAAAAACAAACATACAAAACCTAGGAGTCTGTATGTTAAGTCTCCTAAATTTCTACCCATTCACTCTGACCTATTGTGTGGTCTGATCATAGGAAAGGAAGACTAAGCAAACACAGTTTCTCCCCTCACATGAGGTCATGAGAATATGCAACCACAGTCTTCCTTGAGCCATTACTGTATTTTGTTCCTTCTTTCCACAGCAAAACTCTGAGCCTTGAAGCCTCCTGTCTCATCTCTTAGCTTTGTCCTGAAGACCTGAGAGAGGATGAGAGTCTCCCTGCTTTGATTCTAAGCTTTGTGCTTCCCTGGCTGTCTCCTCCTGACAAATNCATCCACCTAGGGATGCAGCAAGAGAGAGGAAAGGCAAGGTAAGGGAACTCTAATTGACAGGCACTGTATGTATCTAAAATAGTGCTCCTCAATCCACAGCAGATATGTGAAAAGACTCCCAGTGGATTCCTGAAACCACCAATAGACCAGAATCTCTGTAGCTATGATTTTCTGTGTATACAACCAATGATAATTTAATTCAGAAAGTGGGTATGGAAAAGCATTAACAACAATAATCATCAAATAGAACAATTATAATTATATTAAGAGTCAAGGTTAATCTTAATCTTTTTGGACCACAGCTAGCCATGGGTAGCTGAAACTGCGCAGAATAAAACCATGGATGAGGGGAGACCACTGTGATGGTCCCTGTAGAACTGTAGTGTTAGAATTCAGCTGCTACTCAGGCCACAGTACCTGCAGCAGCCCTTCCTTTTACAGACTGACCGGCACCTACTGAGACATTGCCTGTGAATCTCCCCCTAGCAGACTTCCAGGTGCCAGGGTTCCTCAAGGGAAATGAATTTACGTTAAAGACAGTGTACATCCTGCTTCAATCCTTTTTTCTGCCTCCTGCAAGAATTCCTCCTGGGAAGGAGAGAGCCCTGCTATTCAACCACCCCCATCCCCAGAAACGTACGAGAAGAGACTCCCACTTCAGCCATGTGGCCACGATTTCCTGTCTTTAGAGTCCCCACCTATCTCTGGTGCTGGGGCCTGAACTCTTCTCANGTCCCCCACCATGCTGTTCTTTGTCTGTGGCATTAATAACTCTCCTAGTAAAGTCATTACCCACTCCCCAATGATTTATCTCAGTGTGCCTCTTGAATATCCATCTGAGACCTTCCAGTGTCTGGTCTTTGGACATGCAAAACTGTCTTTCTTAGTGTCTTTTGTAGTGTCTGCTAGTGTCTTAGTGTCTGCTCGTCCTACAGCTGTGNGCCTCGCACAGACGTTTGAGTCATGTTTCCTTGAGCACTTTGTATTCCTGATGTTGCAATCAACAGAGATCAGCGTGTCTCTCTATTCGGACCTCTCACCCTGCAGGCAGTCCTCTCATGTAAAGCCCAGCTCATTATGACTTTGGACATTTATCTCCATCTATATGGAGGTCTTAGAAACCCTAAATGACCCAGCCCCCATTCAGAAAAGGAAAATAAATGAAGCCCGGATAAATATAAACCAAAAGAAAATAAACATTTTAATGAATCAATGTGCTGGCAATAAAGAGAGGAGTCTATCTCACTTTGAAACTTGGAACCATCCTGGAGTTTCCAGTTTCAAAGTAAGACACAGCCTGGGAACCACAGAAAGCAACCAGGATCCAAACCCTTCATCTGAAGCTATGGACTGAACTCTGATGACCTTTCCTCTCCATCTGAGAGCTACATAGTGACATGAGAAACAGGAAATTAAGCCTTGAGCCCACCCAAGGTGAAGAGACTGTCACATAGAGTGAGGTCTGTAAGGCCACAGCTTTCTATGCTGAGACCATGAAAAAACCCAGCAAAGAGAGGGGAAGTTAAAAACAGACCTGTCTTAACTACAATCCCCTCTCATACACAGATGCCTTGATATGTTGAACACAGACAATTTTAACTCAATCTGTGCTTAAACCCACCATGCCCCTAGGCAACTGGTATCCCCCCAAGCCCAATAATAAATTCTCATAGACTCTCGAAAAGAACCCAACTTCAATACAAGTCTCAAAAAATCCCAACAAAGTTTCAAGGAACATAAACACAGAAGGGAACATGCTTCTATTAAATTGAATTAAGTTTGGCTAAAAGCCACTTCCACCTATATTTTAATTGTAGCCTAAAGGTTTCTCTGTGCATCCTGCACTGAAACTTAGCATGTAATGAGTTTGCATTAAAGCGTAAGAGGACTGTGCCCAAACTAGAAGTAGAAGCAGTTGAGCCTCAGCCAATCAGAGCTGCTGAACTGCTAGCCAATCATAGTCTGACAGCTGCCGTATACAACAAATGCTACCTACAGCCAGTCAGGCTGTTTCTGTATGTATTTCTTTCTCTGGCTATAAAGAAACCTACACTAGAGTGAAGTGGAGCATTCTGAACTGTTTTCAATGCAAACTGCTNTATTCATAAAGCATTTCCTTGCACAAATAAATTCTCCTAAATTTAATTAACTTGATTTTTAAATTTTTATGTATATGTAATATGTATGTGTATGTGTTTCTAGTGTGCATATGTATGTGGAGACCAGAGACTGACATTTGGGTATCTTCCTCAATTACTCTTCATTTTATATTTTGAGGCAGGGTCTCTCACTTGAAGCCAGGGCTCACCACTCAGCTGGTTTAGCTAGCCCATCTTCCTCTTGGGGATTCTGTCTCAGCCTCCCAAGTGCTGGAATTACAGCGGCTCTTATGTGGGTGCTGAGGATCTGGATCATGAATTATCTTCACACTTAAGCACTNTACCCGTTAAGCTATCTCCACAGCCCTCTGAAACTTTAATTTTTAATATCGTCATAAGCAATACCAGAGCACACATATACAACACATTCACATAGNCACACACATTGCAGACCGAGGCTGCTAGAAGGAGTNCAAAGACCAAACTTTGGAATATCAGATGTTTGTTAAGATCAACAACTCTGAAAGGAAGAGAGAGGAAGCAAGACTAAGCAGAAGGAGAAGATGAACCACAACGAAGCTTTACCAAATCCATGCAGCCCAGCAGTGAGGAACACTGGCGAGAAAACCATCCATGGGATGTCCACCACTGGGCTGAAATGGCCTTGAGATTCTCACCTAGGCCCTGGGGGCAAGCTACCTTGAATATGACCAAAGACACAGCTCTCTGAAAGTAAAGAGTTTTTGCTGACCTCCTTTCTCTCCAGTGCTAGGCATCAAATTTATTCTTAAAGAGGAATGTAGGTGGTGTGCCTCTATATCTGGTAGAGGAATGACAGACAAATAGCGAGATCGATCAGGCAAAGATTTTAAGTATAAAATCACAAGAAAGGACACAAAATAAAACCTAACAAATCTGCTATTCTTATTCAATGTTTTGGAAATGAACAAGTACACTTTTATATCAATTTTGGAGAGCTGGGGTGATAGCCAGAAAGAAAAGGAGCTGTGTGTGGTGGCGCATGCCCGTCATCTCAGCACGCAAGAGGCTGAGGAAAGGTTCCAAGTTCTTGGCCAGCTTGAGGCACACAGTGAGTCCTACACCAGCCAGGCTTCCATAGGGAGACCCTTTTCAAAACCCAAACCCAAACAAAGCAAATAAAATCATAAAGGGAAGAAATTACACGGAAGTTTAACTTACCAACAACAATCAAAGCCAAGAATGAGGGAGGATTCTTTTCAGTATGCTGAGAGGAAATTACTGTCATATTTATTCAAATCCTTTTTCAGAAATGAAGAGAAGACAAACTTTTCAAACAGATCATTCTAGAGAAAATTTTTACTCTGACGTACCCTTACAAGCAGAATCCTAAAAGAATACAGAAACACACTATCAGCTGAAAGAAAGCAACCTATTTTAGAACCCTAAAACTCAGAACTTATTTTTTATCAAAGAACTTCTTGAAAAGAGTGCAAAAACAAGGGAAAGGTAGGAAGAAAACACTCACAGCCTACACAGCTCACAAAGCTTGGTAACCAAGTGCCCCACTACTGATAAGAACAAAACAACACAACAGAAAAGCAGGCAAATGACTTGAGCAGAATAGAAAATTCAAATAGGCAATAAACATATTTCCAGCTACTCAAACTTAGGAGTAATACAGGACATGAAAACTAAAAATACAATGAGATACCACTCCAGTTTGTCTAACTTGTTGAAGTTTGATGACAGCAAATGCTGGCTGCGGGGGAAGCAGTTGGGACTTCACACACCGTTGTAGGGAGGAGTGGGGCTAAGCGTGGGATGCTGTAGATATGAGAAGGAAGGGATCTTCTCAGGTTGGGAAGTTTGAGACAATCTTTTTGAAAAACTTTAGCTGAGGTTGAAAACTGAGACGGAGTTGGTCACACTAAGTAATTCTAGGAAGAGAACAATTTGTGAAAAAAAAAACCAAATGGTAAATGTCTTGGCATGTTTGAGGGATTGAATGCCAGCCATTGTGGCTGGGGCAGAAGGAGTAAGGAGCACATGGCCAGAACAGCAAAGGATTGGACTAAAGAGGCAGGCAGGGTCAGTCATGGTCATGATTTTTTTTCAGACTATTCTACAAATTTTTATTATAATCCCCAAACTAATGAGAAGTCATTAAAAGAAGTGACACTATCATATTTGCATTTTCCAAAGATCACTCTGGCCAACACTAGGAAAATGAGTTGCGTGTGTGTGCATGTGTGTGAATATGTGTGCGCATGTGTGTGAATGTGTGTGTGTGTGTACATATAAGAGTAAACATAGGAAAACTACCTTCTGCCTTTTTGAAATAATCCAGGGCATTATAATGGTGGCACAGTCTACAGGGGAGTGAGCTGATTATGAAGGTTCAGAACATTGTTAGCTGACCTTGGGGGTTTGTTCATGATACTGAGGGAAGAAAACTTAAAGAAATACTCCACTAGTGTCAGGGGTCCAGCTTGTGAAGCCAAGGGTGTTGTGTTTCCATCCACTAAGATGAGAAGCAGTGAAAGATGACACTGAGTTCAGTTTGAAAGGTGTTGANTCTGTGATGCTAATTGGCTATTTAGATTCTTGTTTCGGGTGTGTTTGATGGATAAGTTTAGATTCACCGGGGTCCTGGCACTGCTTACACTGATTCTTGGGGCCAGTTGTCTACTCTCTTCCTAATTCTGCATGCAGGTTATCACCCAAGTACACAAATCTCATGGGGAGATCATTTATACCCTGGAATTTGGCAAATGTGACAACTCACAGAGGTGTGATTCTTTCTCCTTTGGAGGGTGATTTGCTACCTGTTGACCAGCACACCATTCTGGAAGCAGAGATACAGATTTGGGTGTCACTGGGCAGCAGCTGGAAGTTCTCAGCTGTGCTTCATTAAGTAAGAACTCATTTTTCACACAGAGCTGAAGGTCTTAGCGTGGAGTTTGCTCATGCCCGCCCCATAAAGCTGCCTCTTATTGACACATGAATGGCTGCCAACTCTTGGGACAGGTTGGGAATAATTTTATTAGAAAAGAAGGAAAAAAGAAATGTTTGTCAAAGAAACTCAGTTCTCCTCCTGTTTGGGGCCTTGGTGAAGTGGCAGGAATGTGAAACAGTGTTAGGGGTTTACGTACAAGTTTCGTTTACTGCCTTTGGAACCATTTGTACTTGCATCTCTCAGAGCCCTGTGGCCTGGTGCCAGTGCATGCACACCAGCACCAGGTGGCAGACCTCGTGCACACCTAGCCCTACCTGACCTTCCATCCAGGCATAAGCAAGCAGACACAAGCAAAAAGCTCTGCCAGCAGCCTTCTTTCCACCCACAGAACCACGCTCTTCCAGAAGCACATGGAAGCAGAGTTTAAGAAAATACGTCGGTCAAGGTGTCGGACAACTGGAGCAAGACGTGTGGCTAGTGCTGCTGGAGGGAGGGCCCCCAGGGCCTGTGAAAGCACCAGACCTATGTGGTCTGGTAGCAGCAGCACCACTCTCATGTGCCTCTCTGGAGTCAGCAGCTAGAATAATGGACAAGAGTGCTTTCCTCCGGCTTAGGGTTTTACACTTCTTCAAGCATTGTCCCATTTGTTTTTTCCATTAGCGCTATAGAATAAGCACAAGGAACAGTATGGCCCCCTATTTTACAAATGTGGTAGCTAAGATCCAGAAAGTCTTGTGAGTGCTCCATTCCAGTCCCTTTCACTTAACGTAGACCACCCAGCAACGCTGCNCTAGGACTGGGTAAAATTCACCCCAAGTATTTTCCATTCATCTTCTCTCCAACATCTTACTTACTGTTGGCATCTCTGGTTTCCTAACCTCTCTAATTTCCCGTCCCTTCTGTTAGTTCCAGGAAATGGCTTATATATTTGCACACACAATGCAATGCATCATTCTGTATGTAATTGTGTCTATTAGTAACAGTAGACATTTCACCTGGTGAAACATCTGAACACACAGGCTGTTTTTCAATAAATACCTAAGTGTAGTTCCAAGTAATGGCCATCTATGTTCATGTGTACCCTTCAAAGCATTTTGAGGGCTGGGATGATGGCTCAATGAATAAAGCAGTTGCCACACAAGTGCTAGTACTGGTGTTCAGATCCCAGCACAAATATAAATGCTCAGGCTGTCATAGCATCCTGCTTGTAATCCCAGCATGTAGGAGGTAGAGACAGGGTATCAGAGAACAAGATGTCTATCTATCCCAGCTGGGGAGCTCTGGTTTCAAATGGAGACTTTTCCTCAATACATAAGGTGGAGAGCAATTGAAGAAGATAACAGATGTTATCTTCTGGCCTCCACACACAGATGCAGATAGCTGCAAGAGCACCTGTGCACACGCATACCCCCACACATGCAAACATTAACACACACATGCACATATACCACACATATACCAAAAAATGTTTAAGTATGTTTATTCTGATTATAAAAATAATACATGTGTTTATATAACAAAGTTAGGGAAGTCAGGAGTAAGTCATCATCCATAATTAATATACTAACAAAAATATTAGGTGTAATAGGAACATCATGGGGATAAATATATAGCCTACCAAGATGGCAATTTTCTTATAAGCAACAGCATTTTCATGTCTGACAAGTATTTATGAACAGGTATTCTCATATGTATATATTGTAAAACAGTCTTGCCCAGATGTAGCAGGCTTTCTTGGACTGCCAGACCCCAAAGCATGACATGGGGACTTATTAATTATGAATGTTCAGCCTTAGCTTAAGCTTGCTTCTAGCTATTTTTCTTTAACTTAATTAAATTAATTAAATTAAATCAAATTAACCCATTTCTATTAACCTATGTGCTGCCCAAGTCCTATTTACCTCATCTACATACTGTCCATCTTGCCTTCCTACTTCTTCCATGTCTGTCTGTCTGGGCCCCAGCTGGCTGGCTGGCTCCCTTTTTCTCTCTGCCCACCAGCCCCGCCTGTCCCTCTTCTGCCTAGCTATTGGCTGTTCAGCTTTTTATTAGACCAATCAGGTGCCTTAGGTAGGCAAGATGAAATAGCAACACATCTTTACATAGTTAAACAAATGCTGTTCATAAACAAAATCAGCACAATTTACATAATTAAACAAATGCAGCAAAAACAAATGTAACACATCTTTACATAGTTAAACAATTATTCTGCAACACAAATATAACACATTTTCATTTAGTTAAATAAATATTCTATCTGACAACACCCAGACACTTCCCTTAAATCTTAGGAGGAGCCCTAGGAGGTAGCTGTGGTGTTGTAAAATGTACAGTGACTATGGTATTCACTCTCTTAGATGTTCTCAACCATCCTTGTCTCCTGTTACTCACCCTCTTGTGTAGTTCCCTGCCATATTGAGCAGGGCTAACTTGTGTAAACAACAGGATATTTCCAGAAAAGCATGATTCCTAAGGTCATATAATGACAGCATGAGGTATCTTCCATGTTCATTTCTGGACAGTTCACTGTAAGGGAAATCAGCGCCATGCTGAGAAGACATTCATGAAGATCCATAGACAGTGTGACAAGGAGAAAAGCTAAGAGTACCATTTTAAATGGAGACCCTCCAGATCTTTTCCAGTCTGGAGATGACCATAGCCCCAGTTGACCACTTCATATTCACCTCATGAAAGAATATGACTGGAGTTAGCCAGCTACACTGCTTTTCATTCCTGATTCACAGAAGACAAATCAAGACAAAGTTGATTGTTGGGGCTAGAGAGATTAGTGGTTAAGAGCACTGGCTGCTCTTCCAGAGGACTCAGGTTCAGTTCCCAGCACCTACATGGCAGTTCACAACTGTCTGTAATGATAGTCCCAAGGTTGTCTGACACCCTCTTCTGGACTCCAGGGACACTGTATGCACATGGTGCAGTCGTACATGCAGGCAAAATATCCATACACATATAATAAAAAGAAATATATCTCTAAAAAAATGAGTGTTGGTCATTGATTTAAGTCACCAGGCTTTGAAATAATCAACATAACAGTAGCTAACTAATATATTGGCTTTAAATTGAACAACTAAACTTCAATCCAGACCCTTGGAAACATATCTGATCTCTTAAATTTTAATTCTTTAAAATAGACACCTACCTCAACATGTCACTTTAGCAAATGTAATCATACAACACAGAAATGCTTGGCACATAGTCAGTGTTTCTGAAGTAGCTGATTCAATTCCATTTATACAGAACTCTCTTGCTTGTAGCACTGAAAGTCCAACCTCTAGGGAAGGTTCTTGGCCCATGCAGACAACGACAGCTCATCATCCTTGAATTTGTTTAAAACCTAGTGAAAGTAAGAGATGTCAGGGGCAGATAGGAAAACAAGAAATCTGGGTACCAGGTGGACCTAACCCACACCTGACTGGCTTGACATTCAGAGAGATGCAGGGGGCAGGATCTCTTTGCCATATCTCTGAAACCCGATTCCTATGTGCTATCGTGTTTCTTAGACATACTCCAGGACCTAGGAAACTCCCAGTCTTCTGGGATGCTCTCCTGGCCCCATCACAGAGTCACATAGTGGGCACACCAGGCTGGTCTGCCGCCATTTTTCCCAAAGGATGCAGGAGAGTCTGATCTAGAAGCTAGACCTATCCAGAACATCCTACCAAATAATCAAGGATCTAGAGATATGGGGGAGGCAATGCAATTCCACAAATGAAAAGCCTACACCAGCCCTCAACTGACCTCAGAGGCCTTTACCAGTCAGGGTCCTGACAATCCCTCGTGGGCCTCCAGAGAAACCCAAGCATGTCTCAGACTCCTCAAAGCCTCCCACCCTTAGGACTGACCTCTTTCGGGTCTACCTAGGGCTCGTGTCGCTACTCTCTTCCTTTCTGAACATCTCTACAAATGCACACAGAAGCAATTTAAGGGAGGAAAGGCTCATTTTGGCTCATGGTTTAAGGGAACACAATCAACTGTGGCAGCTAGGTTGGTTCATCTTTGGCAGCAAGAGCTTGAGATACAATTTGTTCATATCTCAGTGGATCAGGAAACAGATGGGACCAGAAGCAAGGTCAAGTTATAACCTTCAAGACCCATCCCTAGAAGCCTACAGCTGCCAGCTAGATCCTACATCCAAATTTTCTACCACCTCCCAAACTAGCCTCACCAGTTGGGGACCAAGTATTCAAACACATGAAGCTGTGGGGAATATTCCATATTCCAACCATAACAAACACACCACCAGTTCTTTCTTATCCTTCGGGTCCACATCACAGCTAAGCTCCCTTGTANGAAGTTCTGCAGACATCAAGGACCTGTTTTTGTACCTGATGTCTACCTTGGTAGTATTCCTGCTATCAAGGCTTCCTCTCTGACTGTCCCACTAGCAAACAGTAGGGTACATAAGCTTATGACAGTTCTTATTCAGCCCTCTCTCCATAGTGCCCCATGATGGTGCCTACCACGTAATATATACTCACTAAGTACCCACTGGTTAAATGAATAAACATGCAGATAAATGTCTGTCCTTATATTCTGTTTGATTTTTCCAGAGCCAGACATTTGGAAAGTGAAACAAAATGTGTGAATGGTATAGTTTGCTTAGTTGATGAGCCAGTGAAGGGAAAGCAGGACAAGGACTCCAGAGCTCTTCCTTATTCCGGACACCTAGAGGTAGATCTCAATCAACAGGCTACTATGTAACATTGGAAACACCTGTCCTTGGAAGAGGCCAGGGGTGGCAATGACTCATACAGAACATCCTGCCCTCTGTCTACAATGATTGCTTAAGAAGTCAAAGAGAAAAGTACCAAGTCTTGAACTTTCTTGCTTTTTTTGGAAACAGTATGACAGACCAGGACTGGACTATTTGACAAACTCCAGCACCAACAGATTCTCCCCAGCAGAGCATTGGCTCTCAGCTACTGCATGACCCACCTGCAGACACAGCCCTGGGTAGTCAGACAGGCTGANTGACACATCAGAGAATGATTAGCAGGCAGATGCTGAAGCAGCTGGCCCTCCGGATGATTGGAGGCATGAGTGAGTACGCGTGCTGTAGCAGAGGCCTGTGGCTGGATGCCAAGGACTCCTACTTCATGCATCACGTGTCTGGTTGAAGACAAGGGGAANGGGGAGTGAGCTGATTATGAAGGTTCAGAACATTGTTAGCTGACCTTGGGGGTTTGTTCATGATACTGAGGGAAGAAAACTTAAAGAAATACTCCACTAGTGTCAGGGGTCCAGCTTGTGAAGCCAAGGGTGTTGTGTTTCCATCCACTAAGATGAGAAGCAGTGAAAGATGACACTGAGTTCAGTTTGAAAGGTGTTGANTCTGTGATGCTAATTGGCTATTTAGATTCTTGTTTCGGGTGTGTTTGATGGATAAGTTTAGATTCACCGGGGTCCTGGCACTGCTTACACTGATTCTTGGGGCCAGTTGTCTACTCTCTTCCTAATTCTGCATGCAGGTTATCACCCAAGTACACAAATCTCATGGGGAGATCATTTATACCCTGGAATTTGGCAAATGTGACAACTCACAGAGGTGTGATTCTTTCTCCTTTGGAGGGTGATTTGCTACCTGTTGACCAGCACACCATTCTGGAAGCAGAGATACAGATTTGGGTGTCACTGGGCAGCAGCTGGAAGTTCTCAGCTGTGCTTCATTAAGTAAGAACTCATTTTTCACACAGAGCTGAAGGTCTTAGCGTGGAGTTTGCTCATGCCCGCCCCATAAAGCTGCCTCTTATTGACACATGAATGGCTGCCAACTCTTGGGACAGGTTGGGAATAATTTTATTAGAAAAGAAGGAAAAAAGAAATGTTTGTCAAAGAAACTCAGTTCTCCTCCTGTTTGGGGCCTTGGTGAAGTGGCAGGAATGTGAAACAGTGTTAGGGGTTTACGTACAAGTTTCGTTTACTGCCTTTGGAACCATTTGTACTTGCATCTCTCAGAGCCCTGTGGCCTGGTGCCAGTGCATGCACACCAGCACCAGGTGGCAGACCTCGTGCACACCTAGCCCTACCTGACCTTCCATCCAGGCATAAGCAAGCAGACACAAGCAAAAAGCTCTGCCAGCAGCCTTCTTTCCACCCACAGAACCACGCTCTTCCAGAAGCACATGGAAGCAGAGTTTAAGAAAATACGTCGGTCAAGGTGTCGGACAACTGGAGCAAGACGTGTGGCTAGTGCTGCTGGAGGGAGGGCCCCCAGGGCCTGTGAAAGCACCAGACCTATGTGGTCTGGTAGCAGCAGCACCACTCTCATGTGCCTCTCTGGAGTCAGCAGCTAGAATAATGGACAAGAGTGCTTTCCTCCGGCTTAGGGTTTTACACTTCTTCAAGCATTGTCCCATTTGTTTTTTCCATTAGCGCTATAGAATAAGCACAAGGAACAGTATGGCCCCCTATTTTACAAATGTGGTAGCTAAGATCCAGAAAGTCTTGTGAGTGCTCCATTCCAGTCCCTTTCACTTAACGTAGACCACCCAGCAACGCTGCNCTAGGACTGGGTAAAATTCACCCCAAGTATTTTCCATTCATCTTCTCTCCAACATCTTACTTACTGTTGGCATCTCTGGTTTCCTAACCTCTCTAATTTCCCGTCCCTTCTGTTAGTTCCAGGAAATGGCTTATATATTTGCACACACAATGCAATGCATCATTCTGTATGTAATTGTGTCTATTAGTAACAGTAGACATTTCACCTGGTGAAACATCTGAACACACAGGCTGTTTTTCAATAAATACCTAAGTGTAGTTCCAAGTAATGGCCATCTATGTTCATGTGTACCCTTCAAAGCATTTTGAGGGCTGGGATGATGGCTCAATGAATAAAGCAGTTGCCACACAAGTGCTAGTACTGGTGTTCAGATCCCAGCACAAATATAAATGCTCAGGCTGTCATAGCATCCTGCTTGTAATCCCAGCATGTAGGAGGTAGAGACAGGGTATCAGAGAACAAGATGTCTATCTATCCCAGCTGGGGAGCTCTGGTTTCAAATGGAGACTTTTCCTCAATACATAAGGTGGAGAGCAATTGAAGAAGATAACAGATGTTATCTTCTGGCCTCCACACACAGATGCAGATAGCTGCAAGAGCACCTGTGCACACGCATACCCCCACACATGCAAACATTAACACACACATGCACATATACCACACATATACCAAAAAATGTTTAAGTATGTTTATTCTGATTATAAAAATAATACATGTGTTTATATAACAAAGTTAGGGAAGTCAGGAGTAAGTCATCATCCATAATTAATATACTAACAAAAATATTAGGTGTAATAGGAACATCATGGGGATAAATATATAGCCTACCAAGATGGCAATTTTCTTATAAGCAACAGCATTTTCATGTCTGACAAGTATTTATGAACAGGTATTCTCATATGTATATATTGTAAAACAGTCTTGCCCAGATGTAGCAGGCTTTCTTGGACTGCCAGACCCCAAAGCATGACATGGGGACTTATTAATTATGAATGTTCAGCCTTAGCTTAAGCTTGCTTCTAGCTATTTTTCTTTAACTTAATTAAATTAATTAAATTAAATCAAATTAACCCATTTCTATTAACCTATGTGCTGCCCAAGTCCTATTTACCTCATCTACATACTGTCCATCTTGCCTTCCTACTTCTTCCATGTCTGTCTGTCTGGGCCCCAGCTGGCTGGCTGGCTCCCTTTTTCTCTCTGCCCACCAGCCCCGCCTGTCCCTCTTCTGCCTAGCTATTGGCTGTTCAGCTTTTTATTAGACCAATCAGGTGCCTTAGGTAGGCAAGATGAAATAGCAACACATCTTTACATAGTTAAACAAATGCTGTTCATAAACAAAATCAGCACAATTTACATAATTAAACAAATGCAGCAAAAACAAATGTAACACATCTTTACATAGTTAAACAATTATTCTGCAACACAAATATAACACATTTTCATTTAGTTAAATAAATATTCTATCTGACAACACCCAGACACTTCCCTTAAATCTTAGGAGGAGCCCTAGGAGGTAGCTGTGGTGTTGTAAAATGTACAGTGACTATGGTATTCACTCTCTTAGATGTTCTCAACCATCCTTGTCTCCTGTTACTCACCCTCTTGTGTAGTTCCCTGCCATATTGAGCAGGGCTAACTTGTGTAAACAACAGGATATTTCCAGAAAAGCATGATTCCTAAGGTCATATAATGACAGCATGAGGTATCTTCCATGTTCATTTCTGGACAGTTCACTGTAAGGGAAATCAGCGCCATGCTGAGAAGACATTCATGAAGATCCATAGACAGTGTGACAAGGAGAAAAGCTAAGAGTACCATTTTAAATGGAGACCCTCCAGATCTTTTCCAGTCTGGAGATGACCATAGCCCCAGTTGACCACTTCATATTCACCTCATGAAAGAATATGACTGGAGTTAGCCAGCTACACTGCTTTTCATTCCTGATTCACAGAAGACAAATCAAGACAAAGTTGATTGTTGGGGCTAGAGAGATTAGTGGTTAAGAGCACTGGCTGCTCTTCCAGAGGACTCAGGTTCAGTTCCCAGCACCTACATGGCAGTTCACAACTGTCTGTAATGATAGTCCCAAGGTTGTCTGACACCCTCTTCTGGACTCCAGGGACACTGTATGCACATGGTGCAGTCGTACATGCAGGCAAAATATCCATACACATATAATAAAAAGAAATATATCTCTAAAAAATGAGTGTTGGTCATTGATTTAAGTCACCAGGCTTTGAAATAATCAACATAACAGTAGCTAACTAATATATTGGCTTTAAATTGAACAACTAAACTTCAATCCAGACCCTTGGAAACATATCTGATCTCTTAAATTTTAATTCTTTAAAATAGACACCTACCTCAACATGTCACTTTAGCAAATGTAATCATACAACACAGAAATGCTTGGCACATAGTCAGTGTTTCTGAAGTAGCTGATTCAATTCCATTTATACAGAACTCTCTTGCTTGTAGCACTGAAAGTCCAACCTCTAGGGAAGGTTCTTGGCCCATGCAGACAACGACAGCTCATCATCCTTGAATTTGTTTAAAACCTAGTGAAAGTAAGAGATGTCAGGGGCAGATAGGAAAACAAGAAATCTGGGTACCAGGTGGACCTAACCCACACCTGACTGGCTTGACATTCAGAGAGATGCAGGGGGCAGGATCTCTTTGCCATATCTCTGAAACCCGATTCCTATGTGCTATCGTGTTTCTTAGACATACTCCAGGACCTAGGAAACTCCCAGTCTTCTGGGATGCTCTCCTGGCCCCATCACAGAGTCACATAGTGGGCACACCAGGCTGGTCTGCCGCCATTTTTCCCAAAGGATGCAGGAGAGTCTGATCTAGAAGCTAGACCTATCCAGAACATCCTACCAAATAATCAAGGATCTAGAGATATGGGGGAGGCAATGCAATTCCACAAATGAAAAGCCTACACCAGCCCTCAACTGACCTCAGAGGCCTTTACCAGTCAGGGTCCTGACAATCCCTCGTGGGCCTCCAGAGAAACCCAAGCATGTCTCAGACTCCTCAAAGCCTCCCACCCTTAGGACTGACCTCTTTCGGGTCTACCTAGGGCTCGTGTCGCTACTCTCTTCCTTTCTGAACATCTCTACAAATGCACACAGAAGCAATTTAAGGGAGGAAAGGCTCATTTTGGCTCATGGTTTAAGGGAACACAATCAACTGTGGCAGCTAGGTTGGTTCATCTTTGGCAGCAAGAGCTTGAGATACAATTTGTTCATATCTCAGTGGATCAGGAAACAGATGGGACCAGAAGCAAGGTCAAGTTATAACCTTCAAGACCCATCCCTAGAAGCCTACAGCTGCCAGCTAGATCCTACATCCAAATTTTCTACCACCTCCCAAACTAGCCTCACCAGTTGGGGACCAAGTATTCAAACACATGAAGCTGTGGGGAATATTCCATATTCCAACCATAACAAACACACCACCAGTTCTTTCTTATCCTTCGGGTCCACATCACAGCTAAGCTCCCTTGTANGAAGTTCTGCAGACATCAAGGACCTGTTTTTGTACCTGATGTCTACCTTGGTAGTATTCCTGCTATCAAGGCTTCCTCTCTGACTGTCCCACTAGCAAACAGTAGGGTACATAAGCTTATGACAGTTCTTATTCAGCCCTCTCTCCATAGTGCCCCATGATGGTGCCTACCACGTAATATATACTCACTAAGTACCCACTGGTTAAATGAATAAACATGCAGATAAATGTCTGTCCTTATATTCTGTTTGATTTTTCCAGAGCCAGACATTTGGAAAGTGAAACAAAATGTGTGAATGGTATAGTTTGCTTAGTTGATGAGCCAGTGAAGGGAAAGCAGGACAAGGACTCCAGAGCTCTTCCTTATTCCGGACACCTAGAGGTAGATCTCAATCAACAGGCTACTATGTAACATTGGAAACACCTGTCCTTGGAAGAGGCCAGGGGTGGCAATGACTCATACAGAACATCCTGCCCTCTGTCTACAATGATTGCTTAAGAAGTCAAAGAGAAAAGTACCAAGTCTTGAACTTTCTTGCTTTTTTTGGAAACAGTATGACAGACCAGGACTGGACTATTTGACAAACTCCAGCACCAACAGATTCTCCCCAGCAGAGCATTGGCTCTCAGCTACTGCATGACCCACCTGCAGACACAGCCCTGGGTAGTCAGACAGGCTGANTGACACATCAGAGAATGATTAGCAGGCAGATGCTGAAGCAGCTGGCCCTCCGGATGATTGGAGGCATGAGTGAGTACGCGTGCTGTAGCAGAGGCCTGTGGCTGGATGCCAAGGACTCCTACTTCATGCATCACGTGTCTGGTTGAAGACAAGGGGAAGAATGTCTTCCAGAAATCTCGGTCACCCGACATCTGGTTTAGTGCTCTTTGCTGCAGCCCAAATAAAGTGACTTGCTACTTTTAAATCAGGTCAAAGTAAGTAGAAGGGAAAGATGTTGTAATAAGAAGACTTCATTCCATCTGGTAAACCAGAAAAAGGGCAAGGAAATGAGGAAGCCTTAGAACCAGGAGCTGGGCTTGAATGGGAAGCCCACAGTCCATTCAGGGGGAGTAAATAGCGAAACAGCTTGTCTGCCGAGGTGCTAAGCAGAGTGGGAAGCAACTCCACGCTCTCAAGTTTGTTGCACTGGAATTTGCTGTTATTTGGAAGCAAAGCAAGAGGCTGTCTGTGGTTCTCCAACACAGGCTTGTTACCAAAGCACAAGTGTTAGACCAATTGGCTGCAGCTGTCCCTGGTTAAGCAAAATGCTCTAACAGTAGTTGGATGTCCTCATCCATTTACATATATTCACTATTATGATATTCGTGACAAAGCTCTAAGGAGGTATTGTCATGTCTACTTCATGCCTTAGAATTAAGTCCACACAACTAGTACATTTCCAAGCCAAGAACCAAACCCATGGTCCCACCCTTCTCTCTATAGAGTCCATATTGCCTTGGTTCCACCAACACATCATCATCTTATGCCACTTTTCACACAGGGCTGTGTGACTTTGGTTTCTAGCTCCAGCTGGGATTCCACTGGGCCCATTGGATCCCAGTCACAACAGGTTATGGCTGGACCCTTCCCAGCAAGAATAAGCCTCCAAGCTAGCTATGCTTCATTTTGCCATCCTGCCTTCTGTGCTATTGGGATTTAGTACATTTTCCACAAAATGGAGCATCAAGGTAACTACATAAAACTCACACTCACTTATCCTTTTTTTTTTTCAAAATTGAAAAACCCAATTCCCCATCTACTCACAGAGCCTTGTCTGGAATTAACCAGACACTGATCTCCTTACATTATAGAGTGGGTGCGGAGTTACGGACGTGAATTGAATTTACAGTGGTAGCCTTCTCTTGCCAGGAAACTCATCCAACCGAGGTTGGAAAACCAATCCTCAAATCTTGGGTATTAATTGGACCCTTGGCCAAGGCAATCATTCTATCAGCCAATTAAGGTCCTTGGAGCGAGAGTGCACTGTCATCCCGAGCCAGCCCCAAGCCCTCGACTTTGCCCCTTTGTCTCCAGTGACTTCAGTTTCCTCTTTTCAGTCCGTTGGCAAAAATTAAAGAGTTGTTAAAGCTGCCCGGGACCCAGCTAACCAAGAATATTTTTAAAAAGAAGCCACAGCTAGTTTGTTGAAAGTTGTGAGATGTTTGTGAGTATTCAACGAGGCACCTGAAGAGTTTGTGTTCTTCTAGAACAGGACAAAGAGAAATGGGGAGACGAAGGGGTAGAGATTTCAGAGGCCAGTTGATGGGTTGAAATAATATAGCCATGACAGCTTTTCAGATCCCCTACCCCAGCCGGTGATAGAACTCGGGTCTTCCTGTCTGCTACAGGAGCACTCGACCACTGAGCCACACCTCTTCTCCTTCTTTCTTTCCGCTGCAGAGAGTAGGTCTCAGGGCCTGTAGTCTTGCTGTTTCCAGCCTCTTGTGGCTGGCAAGCTCTAATGACATATTTCCAGTAATGTTGATCATCTCTCATTGAAAAGACACAAAGGAATGCTCTATCATCCTCTAGCCACAGATTAAAATCCAGACTCCATCATGTTCTGGTTATAAAANCCTGAGCAAGGAAATTAAATTCTCCAAACTCCCATGCTCTGAACTTCAGGATGCCAAAAGATTTAAATGAAAACGACTTGACACATTTAACATATATAACTTACATACGCAATAAAGTTAGTAGCTATTATTCTCTTAGAGCCATTTTTCTAAATCCTCCCAAACTCAGACTCTTCTCTATTAAAAAGAAGTCATAAAGCAGGCATTTCTGTGAGCTCCACTGCAGGATAATTGCTTTCTAATGTAGAGCAGTACAGTTTCAAACTAGCATGAAGAAGAGCAAGGGACACTGCTGTGGGACACACTCTGTGGGATGCACTCTAGAGAGAGCTTCATAGTGTGGATCTCAATCTCCAGCTACTCCCCACCGGGTCTCCCCTGAGAATTTTTATGTGACCCCATGCTATACAATTATATAAAATAAGTATATAAATCAAACATTTGCTGACAATAAATCACTAAGAAATTAATTTTGCTATACATGTGATTTTACCATCTATTAAAAAATGAAAACAATTTTTCATATGACAGAGATAGGTAGACCTGTTTATTTTTACACAAAAAATGAAGTGTTGGTTGAATATTTGATGGTGCAGGATGCAGAGTATCTTCAACAGTTTTCATCGCTGATCAAATTTGGATTTTTTTAAAATCATAAGTGCTGAGAAAATGCTGTTTAACTTAAATATATAATATTAAATAAATACAAAGTACATTTAGGGCCATTTCAGAAATTGCCAGAATTTTGTCTTAATCCCAAGCCAAAATTAATTTAGCAGGTTTTTTTTTAAATGAAACTTAAGTAATCAAATCAAACAATTTCTAAAATCAATTTTTCCAACACAATACAATCCAAAGATATAATAATTTTATACTTATATGTTGAGAGATGATGTTAAAAAATATTTAAAAGATTTTTTTTCTGTAATTAAGTCATTGTGTTTCTATAAGAGCAGAAAACTTTGTACATACAATAAAACACTGCAATTCATAATATAAAATCGCAAATCTGAGTCATAGTGTTCCAAGCAGTATTCTTCAGTGTTGTGTGGTGTGGCATGTGCAAAACAAAATGTGTGTGCTGTCTGTCCTGAACCAAGGCTACAGTGAAGTCATACATGCAACATGGGCAAGCAGGGCCAGAAACACCTTGAATTCATTTGAGATCATTGCCTGATCAGATGTAAAAAGCTGCGATGTAGACATTCACCCACAGGTACATGAATCAGGAAGTCTCTTTTGATATATGGCCAGAGAAGTAGAGCAATAATGCAATCATAATGGTTTTGGCCAAAGAGACCATGCTCATTTGGAGTACTCCAATCATTGAANGGAAAGTGAAAGCTTTTTATGGATTTTATTATCTGAGAAATGGCTTCAAGCCCCAAGAGCATCTGAAACGTTGAAGTGATTTCCCAATAGCACACAATCCATATGGCAGCCAGATGCAATATTCACCAGTAGATAATAGGACTGGTCTGNCATGAAACTAGGGGAATGGTCCCCAAATGATGATTGTCAACACAAGGCTCACTGGAGCAAGGAGCCATGTGAGCTGGCTAAATGTTGGCACCACTGGCCAATGTGTCAGTGTGGTCTGGCTATCTGGAACAAAACTGGGTGCATGCAGAAGCACAGAAATAGTTTGTTTAGCCTTTTCAGACATTATCTCTGATGGTTATCCAAAATTTTGGATGGTTGACTTTGTTCAAGAATAACTGAGTGGCTACCACCATGAAAATTCATGAAATAACCTTGGAGTTCTTTACTTCTGAATCAAACATGAAGATTCTCATGAAGAAAATCATCTCTGACAATTTCGCCTATGTTCTCTTCCTTGCATCTACCCTGACTGCCTTCTAATCAATACTGACAACATAGTTTATTTACTATGGTGTCAAAGTCATACGCCAAAAATTTTGAGGATTTTATCAGAAAAGAGAAATTTTTCTTCAAGGCAAAGAGACCTAACAAAGGAGACTGCAAATTATAAACTCAAGTAATAGGGAGTTCATAAGTGTGCCAAGCATGACCCTTAGCTAGTTCTCCAACTATTTCTGTTACATGCAGCCTCTCATAACTATTGGCCAGTTCTGCAGCTAAACTAGGATCCCCGAAATACCTGATTCATCACTGGGGACACTTCCAAGGGACTCTGAATCCCTGTCACATCTACTTCACCCCAGTCTTACAAATAGTACATGTGACATCTGTAGCCTCAATATATACCCAGATATCTAGGGCAGGATTTTGTTTCAAGAGACATTCATTCAGAGTATCTAAAATTTAGAACCATAACTGTTAAGTTTAAAACCTATTGTATTTACAAGCTAATAATTCATTAATTCCTTCAGTAGTAGAGAAATAATAACATTAATAAGATAAAAAAGTTAATAAAATAACAAAAGCGGATTGATCCTCACCGATACCCACTTTGTCAATCAATGTCTGTGAGTGTCTTAGTTTGCTTTCTATTGCTCTGGTAAATACCACAACCAAAAGCAACTTGGAGAGGAAAGGGTTTGTTGGCTTACACTTCTATGTCATACAGTCCATCACTGAGGGAAGTTAGGGCAAGGACTCAAACAAAAGTAGAGGCAGGAACCCTGGAGAAAAGCTGCTTACTGGCTTGGTTTCTGTGCCTTGCTCAGTTTGCTTTTCTCATATAACCCAGGCCCGTTTGCCCAGAGATGCCACTGCTCACAGTGGTGAGCACATCCATTGTTAATCAAGAAAATACACCCGTAGACTTGCCCAGTCTGATAGACATCTCAATTGAGATTCCCTCTTCCCAGATGGTTTGTGTCAAGTTGACACCATGAGGTAGTCAAAACAACACAAAGTCATGATGTCTGCTTGGTGCTAGCTACACACTCCTCTCCACATTGTTGCCTAGACATCTCACATCCTTCCTATTCAGAGCACAACCTGGACCTAGGGGCCAGGACTGAGAAGAAGAGCAAAGGAGAGTGATTATCATCTCTATGGCTACTATCCAATAGTGGATCCTAAAAGNNCTACTGTACCCATATCCATCGTTTATCTTTTCTGAAATCCTTTGGGCCTCAGCAGATGGACCCAATTTTCCATTAAAAACAAAAAGCAAAAACAAACAACAAAAAACAAAAAACAACCCCTAAGATTAAGAACACTCCAACTTCCTTGCCCCAACACAAAAGCACGTGCCATATACCACATGCCCTATGGAAGAGAGAAAGCTGCCTCTAAAAATATTTCAAGGTCATTCTGGGTCATCTAAGACAGCCTAAAATGGGCGTTTTGGCTCAAGACTCTCCTTTGGGAGTGGTGCTCAGTTCTCAGTCTGTGGCACTTCCTTCCTTCCTCCTGGAGCCTTTTGAGGACACTCCATGTAAGGTAAGTTTCCTTTTCACTGAGAACATCCTGAGAGATTCTTGGGAGTAAGGTTAGAACATGGAAGGACTCTGCAATGATAGTCCCTGATACACAGAGCTCCAGCCCCTCAAACCACCTCCCACTATAGGATCAGATGTAATTCAGAAGCACAGAAGTGTGCCTGGACCTGGCCAGATGCAAATGTTGCTCTTCCTAGCATCTCTTCTTTCATTTAACTCCCTCCTCCCTTACGGGCATCCTCTCTCTTCCCCAGTCCTAAGTAAAGGACTGGGCAGTGCCCTCATCACTGACATGAGCTCATCCATCCTGGAGAATACTCACAGTGCAGTGACCACTGTTAAAGAGTGTGGTGAGAACTGGGCAAGAGACCTGATGCTGTCATCCTGGTTTTCCTCAGTCTGTGGCTGGAAATTCTAGGGAGTGATTATTCCATGAGATCATGCATTATCATAAGTGCTACAATAATGCTCAAAAGCAAGATGGAGCAACGAGAAAAGTGTCTACTTTCTTTGGTCACCTACCATGTGCCTTGTCCTTTATGCACATTCCTTCATAGCCTTCCTGTCTTATTCACATCTCCATCCATTTGCTAGACAAAGATGAATGGTCCCATGATAAACTAAACCCAGGAGGACATTAGAGGTATGAAGGGATTGAGGGATGGGCAGGGCAGGGGGAGGAGAGCTCAGGGACAGGTGAGAGATGACCAGTCATACTCCAGGGTATTAGCTTAGGGCATTTGGGGTGGCTTCTTAACCTTCACTGAAATAAGAAGTAATAAAATAGAGGCAGGCTGCATTGTATGGCTTTTGCTTTTCTGATTTTGTTACTGTCTTGTTTACATTTTTGGCCCAAAGGACATGCTTGAAAATAGTGATCAATAAACGGTGTCATCAGGGAACAATAAATGGATCTGACTCACACTGTTTCCTCTTCTTTGAGGAATTGACAGCTGACACAGACAACATTGAAGAACACCCTGAGATGATGCAGACACATATTATATATTTTAATATGTGGATATATACAAATATGGAAGATTATCTCAAATTGAGAATGGCTAGAATTTATTGGGTTTTTCTTTTTTTCAGTTAGTAGGTAAAGTTTTTCAGAGTAAGTGGGATAAATATGCTTTTTTTTTTTTTTTTACTTTTTTAAAGCATAGTCTCACTATATATTCCTGGCTGGCCTGGAACTCACTATGTAGAATAGACTGGCCTTGAACTTACTGAGATCTGCCTGCTTCTGCCTCCTGAGTGCTGGAATTACAAGTGTGAGCTACTATGACTGTCAAATATGTATAATTAAAGAAATGAGTGGGTTTAAAAAAACAGAAATATAGTAAAAGGATAATCAATGAAGGTATTAAGATAGCATATAAAGATGAATAGATAGATCAAAGACAGGTGGACGATAGAAGATGGATAGATAGATAGATGATAGATAGATAGATAGATAGATAGATAGATAGATAGATAGATAGATAGATAGATAGATAGATAGATGAGCTTCCTATAAGCCACTGTGATAGTGTGAATATCAAGTGTCATTTATGGGCTCACATTTTAAATACTTGTTCCCCAGGTGGTAGGACAGTTTTAGGAGATTGAGGAAACTTTAGGAGGTGGGTCCTAGCTTCAGGAAGTAGGTCACTGGTACCGAGTCCTTGGGGGTTTTATTCTGTGGCTTCTTTTGTGTTGCTTCTTGTCATCATGAAATGAATAACAATCCTCTACCACAGGCTACTCTACATAATATCCTTCCCAAGCACGTGGAACCACATAACACAGACTGAACCCTTTAAAACCAAAATAAAGCCTCCCCTCCCTTAAGTTGTCAGGTATTTTGGTTGTGATGCTAAGAAGTTAACACAGCCACCATAACAAAGTAAGTACATGTTGCTTCATACAGCGGAAACCTGTCATCTCCGAGCACAGAAGTCAGAAGTCAACTCGTAGGCAGAGCCTTTGCTGCTTCAGAAGCCTCAGGAAAAGTCTATCCTTCCCCTTTTTTGGTGTGTGTAGCTCCAGGTGTTTCTTGGCTTGGGGCTACATCAACTCCCATCTGCCTGTGGTGGTCATGTGGCCTCCAATATGTCTATCTGTCCCTTCTTTGCATAGCTCTTACAAGGACATTTGTCATTAGATTTAAGCGTTATCCCCCTCATCCAAAATGATTTCATCTCCAGACCTATCACTTGATTCTATCTGCAAAGACCCTTTGGTCACATTTACGGGCTCTAGGGATCAAGGACTCAAGTATCTTTTTTCAACTGTGGGTGGATGTAGGGGTAGGGGGGTCACCATTCAGCACATTCCAGGTAGACAAACAATACCAGATAGGCCTTCTGTATATTTATTATATTTTATTAAATTTCTCCCAGTGTCCAGTTTTACTTTTCTTTCCCCTTGGTTTGGTCACCATTGCAACTTAAGCACCTGTGAGTCACTCGTATTCATTTTACCGTATCACGTTGGGTCACAAGCTCACGAAAGACTACATTTGTAAAAAGATAATTGCCAAACCAGATGCCAGAACGTCAGTAAGACACCCTATAATTCAAATCATGAGCCCCCCGGGCTGCGTTTTAAGAAGGCCAGTCCTATAATAACCGTATTGTGTGCAGCTCCCCATGGCCTTCCACGTGCATAGGTACACAAAGGCCCTGTCACCCGAAAGCCNCGGACACTCCAGAACCTGTCCAAGTGAACATGCAGAGAGTGCTTGCTCAAAACGTTTTTCTGCCGAGAAATAGTCTCCATGCCCACATCCCCAACTACATGTGGTCCCTGTCACATAAGGCATGTCTGTGAAAAAGAGATTTTTTTGAAAGAGTATCCACCTTTCTTTAATCTGACGTTTCTCATTGCTGAGAGTTCCAAGGAGAAAAAGTTGCTTTCACCAGTGAGGAGGGAAAACTAAAGATTTCTTTCCTGCTTAATTCCCCAAATGCGAAGATCTGAAAGAGTGCCTTTGGTTCTCTTGGCCTTCCTGACTAGTCCGAGTGGGTATTTGCATCCGGAATAAATAGTGGCCCAGTTGGCACACACTGTACCTTGCCCCGAGGAGAGGGGAGAATGTGAAACGGCTAAAAAAGAAAAAGGAAAGTTGGTGTTTTTTAAGTTTATAGCAGGAAAATATTTAAATATACAGTAGTCAGGCATAACAAGTATGTTTCTCATTTTAATCAATCAAACATCATTCATTTGTAACATCACATATTCTTCCTTTTGGCAAAAATTCTGTGATTCTGCCGATAAGACAGCAAATAGTCCCTGTTTATAGATTGCCACCAGCCAGCCACATTCCCGTCAGTGTGCCAAAATTCGAGAGAAATTACCATTTTTATTTTTATAAGCTATTAATTCAGCCACTGTACAACATCTGTTTAGCCACGTTGCATGGAACATGCTTGGCCCTGTGACAGAGGTGTACCTTCCACAGCCCCTTGCCTCTAGGACACTTTCTGGCATCTGGCTTGCGTCTGCTTGGTAGGAAAAGTTTCTGTTTTATTTTATTTTCATTTTATGCAAATACTTTGGGTTTCCCCAGATGTACTGCACATTTTTATTCAATATGCATGTGTGCATCTCTGGTGTATGTGTGTGTGTTTGCGTGTGTGTGTGTTTGCATGTGTGTGTGTGT
>LZPO01097238.1:147273-158192 GCA_001675575.1 Neotoma lepida | reverse complement strand
AATGAAACCCAGGTCTTACAAGCTAGGCAAAGCTCTACCTCTGGGCTTATACTCCACTCCTGCATCTTTGCATTGCCTCTATAACCAATATATTTCAGGAGATGAAGCCATTGAAGACTGCTTTCCAGATAACACGAAGACTAGCACATACACACAGCCTACCTGGTGGTGCATACACCACCTATGACCTAATATTTGTCCAGTCTGCTTATTTGAGCATCAATAATGAACAAAACCATGATGAAATTTTTGTAACAAACAGAAAATATAAATGAAAAAATAATTTATTGGATAACATACCCATAAAAGATAAGTCCAGAGAATAGAGGGATGGACCAGTGATTATGAGCACTTGCTGCCTTTCCAGAGGACCTGAGTTCAGTTCCCATCACCTACACTGGGCAACTTACAGTCTTCTATAACTCCAGCTCCAGAGCTTCTAATGCCTTCCTCAGATACCTATACACACACACACATAAATAAAAATAAAAATAAATCCTAAAAANGATGAACCATTTATGTTTGAAAATAAATGAATTAATAAGTGAAAAAGTCAGACTGGGGATGTAGCTCAATGGTAGACAGCTTGNTTAGAGAGACAGTCAGAGACAGAGACAGAGAAGAGAGACAGAGAGACAGAGATTTATCAATGATATGCAAATTTTATTTAGTATCTTTAGAGTGTTGCATGAGCTCAGGTTAATACCATCAGCCAAATGGTCTTTTGGTGACCCCAGACAAGCCAACATCTATAGAACTGACCCAAAAAGGTTGGCTAAGGAAGAATCCTGGCTAGAAACATCAGGAGTGGAATCAAACAAAATCTAGCTGGTGCAGAAAAAAATGCTCTTAAGAAGTTTTTAATGTTAAGCAAAATCCTCTTTAACCTAGAATCCTCAATGCCATCTGTCCACACTAAAAGCAAAATCAATAGTGATAAAAACAAAATTAGTAACAAACACAAGAAAATCCTTTTGGACAAAGAAACCAAATTTTTTTATATTTTGTATTTGTCTATTATCTTTTCTTCCCCCCAAATCTCACAGAATGGTAACTACTCCAACCACTAAATGTGAAAAATAATTTCTATGCAACTTTGTTTTCAAGCCTGCTTTCCTGAAATAAGTACAGAAATTAGGACACCAATCATGCGAGTGCGGATTCCAACGAGTACGTACCTGGGCAGACCCGCAGAGTCAGGGCTTGGTGCCCTGCCTACTTCTGCTCGCTCGCCCCCACAGCCAGAGAACGCCTCAAGTGTTGCTGACCAATTTTCCCCAATCGTGGTCATCGTCTGCCTCATTCCTGGAACAGGACAGTCTTGCAAAGTTTGCCCACGGTCATTCAGACGTGGCAGCTAATTACTCTCTACTCAGTGCTGCCTGGACCACTACTACCTGCTTTTCCCAACTTTTCATTTGCCAAAGACTGAAGTGGAGGAGCATGAAGGGGAGAAGGGCTCATGAGCGGTAATTGTCTGTCTCTGATGCGTGAGGAGTGACAGAGGTGATTAGAATATGTCAGGAATCCAGCGAGAGGCGATTAGGAAGCCAGGACCTAAACCAGAGGGTGACCACAGGCTAAAAACATTTCTGAAGACATCAAGGTCAGAAGCACAGGGAGCGCGGTAGAGAAGTAAGCCAGTATCAAATTAGAGCNGCTAGCTTTGTCCCTCATCAGCCTGGAGCTGGCTTGCTTCCTGAACCACACATGCCATCCATCTTCATTTCTGGCAGCTGACATTTGTCTGCAACAAGGCATTCCTAAAAACGGCATGATCCCAGAATGCCTTTTGTTTATGGGATGATATTCAACACAGTCCCTGTCTCTTACTCCATGTAAGTAAAGGCATATTAAGCCTCTCATTTTAACACAAAGCAATATCTTGTGCTTTCATAAACAGTCTTTTTGCCTGGTTAATTTCAGTGTTACCCATTCATTCGGTGGATGTGTGGTTTCATTTCTAAAAAGAAGGAATTATAAGGGAGAAGCCAGACTTGAGCAGGCCTGGCTGTCAAGTTTAGAGGATCGTCATCTAAAGATTAATGCTCCCCTAACCGTCACTGTTAATAATGAGGTAGAGACCACTTTATTCATCCTATTGGGTTACATTCCTTAGTGATTTTTGTATCCTACTCTTAGAAACCACGATGTCCAAACCATGATCTCCTTATTTAAAAAACTTAAATTTACTTTATTTCAAACCAAGAAAACTTTCCCTACCAAATTAGACTGACATACATCCATGCAAAATTACTAGATATTACTGGTGCTGCAAAAGCTGAAGTTTGGGTCTTTTCTAACTCAAAGAGAATCATACTTGTATTCCTCCTGCACGCACTTCTTTCATATTCCATCTACATCACCTCCCAAATCAGAGAGTGTGTGCAACTTACATCTCATCTTCCAGCACCTTTCTGACCATGCATGTGTAAAGTATGTGTATGTGTTAAGATCTGCCTTCCTTTATCATCAATCCTCTGTCCCTAACTTAATGGATTCCTTCATGTGGCTCAAGCACTCCTCTCCATATATGTATATGCATGGGATGCATGTCTACATGCACACACATGATTTCGCGATGGACACATAATTTGACTTCTATTGCGTTTGCTTATCCCAAAGGCTCACCAGCCTGGAACTGTATCACATTCTTCATTCCTTCTGCTGGCTAAGGCTACTGGGAAAGCCATTCACACCAGTTCTGTGTTTGGAGAGTGGAATAAGATACTATGATTCCATTTCAACAGAGCATGGCCAGAACAGACACAAATTACCCAGAGTGTAGAATGGCCCCTGGCCAGNGAGGTGCCTGCACAAATGGGCAGCAGTGTTCTAACTGCCTCAGTCCTTTTCTGGACCTCCCCCTCCTACTTTTCACTATAGTTAGCTTTTCCCTGATGCTGCCTGCCTGCTTTGCTTCAGTTCTGAGATATAGTTTAGTGGAGTTCCTTCTCCTAGGATGGGCAAGGCTCTGGCACAATCCCTGCCACTACCAAGAAGAGGAGAAGGAGGAAGAAGAGGAAACAGCAGCAGGAGAGAAGATGGACTCATCACTGCACCATCGGTTCCTTTATTCAAGTAGCACTATGGAGTGCTTACNATGCACCAGACAGGCTCTAGTCACAGCAAGTGAGCAAAATGAACATGGCCCCTGCCTTCATGACACCAACAGTTCCATANNGGAGACAGGCACTGNAAAGTATTGCCATCACCTAGTTGGTAAGCTAGCATTATGAGCCACGGAGAGCATTAGTAGAGTTTCCTAAAGCTTTTGCCTGGTGCAATATCCTCAAACCCTCCTGGCAACTGAGACGCAAAATATTNCAAGTTACTGAAGTACCTAAGATGTTTAGCACTTAGGAATCATTGCTTCTGGGTCTTGCATTGAATTCTGGGGGTATTTAGAATTCAGTCTTTTGCTGACACAATTAGTAGTAATGCTTTGCACATCCACAGAGCCTTGGGGCTTTGAAGCAAGGCCTTGTAAGGAGGTAATCATTTTATACATTTGGTTTCAATTTTTGGAACTGAACAGGATACAAACTACTGAGGTCTTCACAATATCCCATGAGATGGACATACTAGGGCTATTTTCATTTTTGTTTAAATTGTTGTATCTGTGTGTGTGTGTGTGTGTGTGTGTGTGTGTTACACACATACCACAAGACACACATGGAGATCAGAGGACAATTTGTGGAAGTCTGTTGTCTCCATCCACCAGATAAGACCTGGGAATTGAACTCAGGTTATCAATCTTGGCAACAAGTTCCCTTACTTACTGAGCCATCTCAGCACCTCACCCACATGTGCTATTTTTCAGATAAAGAAANNGTCATTTCAAAGTGAGGTGACCAGCTCAAGTCTACACAGCTAGGAAGTGGTGGCTGGCAGCCTTCCCTCTCCTCTAATNCTGTTTGCATTGGATTCTATTAGAGTGNCTTCNTTTTTGCACCCTTGTTTTAATTGATTATTAAACAAAACAAAACATACACNTAAGGGCTGCTGTGTGACGTTGCATACATGTGCACATTGTGAAATGCTTAAATCAAAGCGTACATATCTAGTGCCTCAGAGGCTTATCATTTGTTGTGTTGAAATATACATTGTCATCTGTCAGCGCTCTGCTCTTTAGTGAGCTGTCAAACCCATTTCTCCTCTGTAACGGTAACTCGGNCCCTTGATCAGCATCTCCCTGTCCCACCTCCCTTCTCTCTCCAGGCTCTGGTAATCACCATTCTACTCTTAGCTGCTGTGAGAGCCACTATTTTATAATCAAGATATGGATAAGATTGTGTGATGTTTGTCTTTATGTGCTTGCCTTACTTCTTGTAGTATAAGAGTTCTAGTTCCACCCATGTTGCCACAAATGACAGAATTTCACCCTTTTTTGTGACTGAATAGTATTCCACTGTGCATGTGCACATTTTCTGCCATGGTGAGATGAACCTGAGCAAGCACAAATTGAACACACATGTTAATTTGTAGGCACTGAAATGTAAATTTGATGTTTACATTGCTGATTGTGTGCCTTCCATGGGCACATACCTCCTATCTATCTATACTCACAAGTGAGTTCATGTCTCCCCATTTCCCTCACTACTCCTTTTTGTTTTTGTTTGTTCGCAGTGCCTTTATATGGTTGTGGATTGAGCCCAGGGCCTCGTGCATACTGAGCTCTACCACTGAGCTACACCCTCAGCCCTGGACACTGTATTTAATGTGTGTACATTGTTCTACAACCTTATTCATGGATAGTGTGTCATCTGCATCTACATAAGCAAATCTGTTTCAATCGTAACCATGAAATGGTATTCCATAATACAACCAAACCACAATTTAACCAACCTCCCACTTCTTTATTTTTTTAATTANATTTATTTATGTGGATGGGGAGAATATGAGTATACTGTGCANGTGTGGAGGTCAGAAATCAGCTTGCAGGAATGAGTTCTCTCCTTCCATCATGTGGGGCTTGGGGATGAAACCCAGGTTCATTAGATTTTACATCAAGCACCTTTTCCAGCAGAGTCAATTCTTCATCTTCTTTAACAGTCCCCCATCAATGGGCATTAAAATTGCCAAAATGCCACACTAAATACCATTCTACATCCACTGGTCTGCTGGGGTCCTAGAATTAAAGTTGAGATATCATAGTTGTGTTGACTAATTTTTATGTCAACTTGGCAGAAGCTAGAGTCATCTAGAAAGAAGGAATATTAATAGAGAAAATGTTCCCATAGGCTTGGCCTGTTGGCAAGTCTGTAGACATATCCTTGATTGATGAGTGATGTGGGAAGGTCCAGTTCACTATGGGTAGTGCCANGCTGGGCAAATAGTCCTAGACGGTATAAGAAAGAAGGTTGAGTAAACTATGAAGAACAAGGCAGTAAGCAGCACTCCTCTATGGCCTCTGCTTCTGTTCCTGCTTCCATGTTCCTCCTTTGAGTTATTGCCCTGACTTCCTGGATGAAAGACTGTAACCTGTAATCTGAAGTAAACCTTTTTCCTCACCAAGTTGCTTTTGGTCATAGTGTTTTACACAGCAATCATAAACAATAGTCTTCAAGCTGGGCCTAGACACACGCCTGAATTCCTAGTACTAAGGGGGCTGAAAAGAAAATTGAATTTGAGGTCATCCCAGGTTACACAGTGAAGCCTGAAGAGGCAGATGCAGACAATGCTACTCCTCTTGACTTTCTACCTTCATTAGTTCCATCCTTCCTCAGTCAGCGCCATCCTTCCTCAGCTTAGCACCTAATACCTACAGTGTTCTGTTCTCATGGTCTTAATTTCTTGGTTAAAAAGCTTTGTGGCATGAAGATGGTTTTGTTTTGTGAAGTGAGTATTTAAGACACCATGACATCTTGCTGCCTTGTGGTTTGTATTTGTTTGTTTGTTTTTGCAAATCATCCCCAAATACATGAGTAGAGCTGAAAGTTATATTAAAGTTTAACACTGAAGTCAAGGGCTTGTTTAAAGCAAAGTCAAGACAGAAGAACAACAAAAGCCTGACCAAAAATTCCCATAACCTTTCACCCTCTTAGATTATNCAGGTGAACACTGCACTACAAAATGCAGTGTTAGCATGGGAAAAGCTAGGACTCTCACAGGCCAGCAGAGTGTACAAATGGATTTCCTATGCACCTCTTGTAGGCTATATCCTGAGTATTCTTAGTGTAAATAACTTTGCAGTGGGTTACTTAAGTGGTTCTACCACGTGTTTTAGTGTATTTGTCATGGTTCTCTAAAGACACACACATCATATATACATATATATGCATATGATATATATGTATATATACATATATATACATAAATCATATATATATGATTTATTAGAGTGTCTTATAGGCTGTGGCCTGCATAGTCCAATAATGGCTATCTCCAGACACAAAAGCCAAGAATCCAATAATTGATCAGTCCGAGAGACTATATGTCTCAACAATTCAAGTTTGGTGCTAGAGTCCATGAGGATTCCTAGAGAGCTACTGGTCTTCAGTCTGTTGGAAGGCCCTGCTGCTAAAGACTGCAGTCTATCATGTCCAGACAGCTCTCCAAGCTCAGCACAAAATGGAAGATAATTAGGTGTTGTGCTCCATCTGTATGATGGGTCAAATGCAAATAAAGCATACTATGAGCACCTACTAGGTGATACCCCAGCTGCTGTCCTCATCCTATATATTCCCCTCACTTTGGAATAAAGTTAAGCTGTCTCATTGAAGCTGACTCCCAGAAGGTTATTTCTGTCATACTCAGAGCCAGCCGAGCCTTGCCCACTGCCTCTGCTCCCTTTATCCCCATAGCCTGGTGGCCAACAGACCATGAAAAAAAGGGAAACCCCCCACAGTCTAAGTTGAAATCCTGAAAAAGTAGGTTCTAATCCCAGCAAAGGAATGCCTCAGGAATGGGATAGATGAACTTGCCAGAGATAGTGAAGGAAAACAGGCAAAAAAGCAAAAGCTTCCTCCTTCCACATCCCTTTATATGGGCTGTGACAAGCAGGTGTGGTCCAGACTTAGGGTGGTCTTCCTGCTTCAATCCAATCAAGAAAGTCCCATGGGGCATGTCCAGATGCTTGGGTTTTAGTTGATTCCAGTTGTAATCAAGTTGAAAAATCAAGATTAACAACTACTTTTTCTACTTCAGGGAGTGACTGGGGAAAGCTAATAAATTTGCATATTTATTGTTTATTTGCTCTCATTCATTATAATCATTATCAACTTGTAATGAGTCAGATAATTTCTGCAGCAGCACATTTAACACATATAACTTACATTGCCTGTACTTCCCCATGTCCTGGTGGCAACCAGCCTTAAGGACTGACAAAGATCCATGGCTTAGNAAACTATTGGTTGGTTTGCATGTGTCTATAAAAAAAATCCCCTAGGATTCAGGAAGTCCCTTTTATTCCTTTGTCCCAGCTCTGCTCATCTTTAACCACCTCTACACATTCACTAGTTTCTCTTAATCCTGCCTTCTCCAAGTCTTCTAACACAGCAAGTAGGTGCTTAACATGCATTGCAAGAAGGGCAGACAGTCTTGCTTGCGTACCTTATTTCCCTACTGCCATAAAGAAAATAACACTAAAGGAATCTGTTGGTGCAGAGCTGTTAAGAATCACATACATTTGCTTAGCTGCCCTTCACAACAGAATTCATCAAAAGAATAGTCTGGTGAGTGGGAGATAAAGAAACATGTGCTGGCCTGGGGCTCTCTGCCCCGGGCTAGGAGAAGACAGGGTTGCCCAGCACCTTGTAGCTCTATTATGGTGAGCAAATATAGGGTGGAGTATGGAAGAGAGAGAGACAGAATGGTTCATATCCTGTGGAGAGAGGCAGATCTGAAGAGGTGAAAGTGGTAAGGAGTNGGATGAGATGGGTGGCCTGCTTGCCACCCAGAGCCATGGTGATGTCCAGGCCTGAGCTGCTGCCAAGGGCCATGTCTGCATCCATGGCCATGACACAGCTGTGGTCTGTGTTTATGTCCTTGACTCCTGAAGGCTGAGATGATAGGGCTGCACAGAGTTGGCCCTGCCCCTCACTGGCTGCAACACAAGGGAGAGTTGACCCAGCCCCTGAGAAAGCTGGTCTTGCGCTTTGCTGGGCAACATGACAGAGCTGACCCTGTTGGTGGATGCATGGACCAGCTGGCCCTGAGGGTGTGAGAGTAGAAGAACTAGTCCCGTCGCCTGCCATGTAGTGGCATGGGTGAGGGAAAGATGCCCTCCCTCCCTCTTGGCAGGCATTAGAACTGACCCAGCCCTTCATCAGCTGCAGCACTCAGGAGAGCCTCTCCTGGGCAGCACAGTAGAACTGACCATGTCAGGGGTGTAGGTGAGTCTGCCCTGAGATTGTGGGCATGGGAAATCCGGTCCCACCTTTCATCTGCCATATGGCAGCGTGAGCGAGGGAGAGATGCCCCCTCCCACCTCCTATCATCTGTGGCGGGTGGGAGAGCTGGCCCTGAGATCATGAGAACCAGTGAGCTGGCCCAGCACCTCACCTGAGCAACACAGAAACTCTGACCCAACTGGCCAGTGGTGGTGTGGGTGAGGGAAAGGTGCCCCCCTTGCCCTTTGCCCCTCGCCCACCTGAGGCAGGCAGGAGAACAGGCCCCTGGGTCATGAGCGTGGAAGAGCTGGCCCTGCCCTTCACTGGTTTCAGCACTCAGGAAAGCAGGTCCTGCACCTCACCTGGGCAGCACAGTAGTGCTGACCCTGCTAGTGGGGGCCCAGGTGAGCCTGCCCTGGGGTCATGAGAGTGGGAGAGCTGGTCCCTGGTCTGCCATGTGGTGGTGAGAGTGAGGGAAAGATGCCTTCCCTCCCCGCCAGCCACCTTGCAATGAACACTTGCAAGTAAAAACATATGAACCAAAGGATCATATGCTATGTGACTCACTGTGTCACTCTACAGTTTCCCATGACAAGAGTTTTCTTTTCTTTTCTTGTGAATTTTATTTTGCTTTATCTTGGGCGGCGTGGAGGGAGTTGCAAGGGCAGAGGGCAGATGCAGATGCAAAGAGATCGGGAGATGAGTAGGATCGTGATGCATGATGTGAAATCCACAAAGTATGAATAAAGTGTTCTTTTTTAAAGGAATTATATACATTTAAAAGAGGTCTTCTTCATGAGAGCATTGTGAAAAACACAGGGACAATTGTAGTATCATATTAAGACCAGCACTGGAAAGAATAGATCAGAGGTCAAGCTACCTACACTGACCTATTCTGATGCAGTGTAAAGGCTCTGAAAGTCCCTACTTACCTGTTTAATCATTCTATTATGGTTTGAATGTGAAATGCTACCCATAGGCTCATGTGTTTCAACATTTGGTGCTGGGCTGATGGTGTTGTTTTGGGAGGTTGCAGAACCTTTTGCCCGTGCATGGCCTAGAGGGCACAAATATAGCTGTTAGGGTTAGACTTGTGGTTTATAAAACAGTTCTGCTTCTGACCTAAACTCTTGTGTCCTGATCCACTGAGATGTGAGCAATTGAATGCAAGTTCCCACTGCCACAGACAGGACTTGCCTGCCACGATGCCTTCCCCGCCATGGTGGACTGACTGTGTGTCCTTTCAAACTTGGAACCAGAATAAACCCTTCTCCCTTTAACTGGTTTCTTAGCAGGTATTCGGCATAGCAACAAGAAAGGTAACTAATACAGCCCTTTGCTTGAACTTGATGTTTTTGTCTTTTTGATAATGGTTGTTCTGGTTGATAATTCCACCACAGACATGTATTGGAACACCACATTGTGCTTTAGAAACATGTGTAGTTATTATGTGTTTGTTAAAATGGAGAACAGCCAGGTACCCGTGCTTCCAGCCACTGAGACAGGGCATTCACTTGAGCCCTGGAGTTTGATACCAGCCTGGGGTATATAGGGCAACACTGTCACAAGAACAAAAATGGGGAGGGGGATACAGAGAGAGAGACAGAGACAGAGACAGAGAGACAGAAACAAATAGACAGACACACAGAGGGAGACAGACAGACAGACAGACAGGCGGATAGAAAGACAGGCAGACTCTGGTCTCATTTCCCAAGACTAAAAGGCAGGTAGACATACGTGAAATGTGAATTACAAAGAGGAATTGACCTCTTGACCAGGCAAAGCCTTCCTTACATCTCAGAAGTCTCTGCGTCTGCTTTCTCCATGTGACAGGAGGGCCTTGAGAAGATTCACTGAGTCAGTGCACATAAGGTACTCAGAGCGGCACCAGGCCCGGAGTAAATGCTCAATAAATATGCATATGGTCACTGCATTGTTGTTGTTATTGTTATTAATTACTAAGGTTAACCATGTGAGGCTTCTTTGAAACCTTGACTGTGGTATGTGTTCAGAACATTCTTTTTGGTGGCAAATATTTTTTGAATCAACAAATGAACTGGCTGCCCCTAGGGCATGCTATTTTTACTGTTTTTAAAAATGGCCTTGCTCACTGTTCCGTGGGTGGGTGGGCAGCTGTTTGCAATTACAGCCATACATGTGGTCCTCAGGTACGCCAGGGTTGGGAGTCTGGCTTCAAGCAGCTCACCGCTGCATCCCGCTCACGGGCCAAACCACACCAAATGGAAATGTACTAAAAGAGACGGGCAGAGTGAAACGCTTTCTGAAAAACAGAAAAGTGAGTCATGCTCATAAAATACCGTTGCCGTGGAAATTCTTTACACACACTGGTCCTTGGGGTGGGGGAAGATTTCTGTGGACTGGTTTTTGGCCTTTGTCGAGAAGGTTGGTATTCTCACAATGGCTTCTCACTTCTTTATTGGATGGGCCAGAAGACTGCTTGGTGGTAAAAGAAAAGACCTTCTCCATTCTGAGGTTGCATGAAGAAACTTTCTTTGTTTGATGGCTGCAAATCCTGAAGCATAAGCCTGTGTCTAGGGGCCTAGAGGGTAGCAGCCATAGCTGAAT
>LZPO01097238.1:115396-146958 GCA_001675575.1 Neotoma lepida | reverse complement strand
ATATTGATTGTATATGAGTTAGGTGTATATGTGTTCTAGGTGTACGTGTTTGGTTTGTAGTGAGAATGAAGAGGTGTGTGTGTGTGTGTGTGTGTGTGTGTGTGTGTAAGGGACACCAAGATCCTAGCCTAGCTAGGAAATACTTCTAACCCCAACCAGTAAATCCTTCTATTACCTTCTCCAGTCACTGCCTGAATCAAAATTTTACACTCACACACAATTCAGAGAAGGCTCTCCACCCAGCTAATGACCCATATCTCAAGGACAATAACATACACATATCAGCCAGCTGTGGCCAGCTGTGGTATCTGCACTTTCTATGATGCTATGTTGTAGCTGTAACATACTAAGACAGTACATTTTCATGTTTTTACTACTCTTTTCTCGTTTGTCCATGTTTATCATACAGGAGGAAACCTCTGTGGGCTCTTGATCATCCTTAGAAGAGGCAGCAGTCTTGGGAGCTTGTGGAGTCTTCTGGAAGTTAGGCCTACCAGTGAGTCTTTGAAGGTTTGCAAAAGGCTAGATTCCAGCCACTCTGTTCCCCCTGAAGTNAACAGGCACTGTCACATGCTCCCACCACTGCTGTTCGCAAACCACGGACCCCACTATGCCCTCTGCACCAAGACAGACTGAATATTCTGAAACCCGAAGCTAATGTCAAACTTCCCTGCCTGACATTTCTCCTGTTAGGTACCTTTGTCAAAATGATGCAAAGCGAACCCTTAGAGGAAGCAAGGGAGGTCAAGCAGAAAGGGGAGCAGAGATGACGCACGAGACAGGGACAAGGAGAAGGTGAGCAGGCACTTCTTGGCTGGCATTGTGGGTTTGGCACGTGCTTCTGAGGACCAACGCCCTCCAGCCACCCGGAAACTGAGAACAATTGCTTGAGTGTACCTAAGGATAAGTGAGTTAATGGTTCCAGAACTGTCATCGCCCCCTCACTCANGCGTTCTCACCTGTGATATGTTGGCTGGCTCAGGTTTTCAAGTTCAAAGCCAGCTTTGTATACCTATTCCCTTGTGGAACATGTTGAATGTTCCCCACATGCACACTTTTACATAATTGTTGCATGTTCTTAAGCTTAATGAGAATAACATAGTATTCATGTATGGAAACCCCAGGTGTTCTGGAACAGTGGTCTCTCAGAGAAGCATGGCGAGGAGGCAGGGACACAATTACCAGATGCAGTCCTCCAGACCTTTACCCAAACCTTCCTTTAACCTATTTTAAGCCTTCCTTTAACATATTTTCTTTGAGATGAGCCAAAACAAGTGATTATTATTGCCACGCAGTCAACAGGCGAAAATAACAGTAACATGCAACTGGACGGCTTTTGCAGCTCAGCTGCCTTACCTGTCAAAAGCTGCACTAACTAAACTTCTAACCTCTCTCCCACTTGTCTAAGNATTGCAAACATATTCAAAAGACTCATTCACAAATTGTTTCAACTACAAGGATCTCAGTGATCGTCTGCTGCAAACACCTCAGGCCCCAGTGCATGAAGTGACCTGTCTGGGGCCTTGGCGTATTACAGAGAACTGATTAGAAACAGAATTGTGTCCTCAGCACCCAGCTTCCCCAGAACACATTCAAGATGAGAATACCAAGGGGATAAAAGCCAGCTGGCTCAGGATTGTCTTTTGTGGGGAGGTGGTTAACACAGACTTCATCTAATGAGGGACTTCTAAATGGAAGTTTGCAAACACCTACTCCCAATACATCCTTGTGCCAACTCTGGGAAAGAGGCTGCTTGGTTTGTCTTGAGCAAGATGCCCAAGGCCATTAACCAAAATTTGCCCAAGAGGGACTTATTTATAATGCATTGTCTTGAAAATAAACCTTTGGCAGAATAGCATATACCCTTTCCCACATTCATCCGAGGCCATCAGCATCTAACTGGGACTGATGCAAAAAGGAGANGACACATTGAGGAACGTTCTGGAATTTGAAGTTAGGTATTTTGAAACTCCTGTGGAATCCATGTGTGTGAGTTTGTCTTGCCCAGAAATGAGAGCAGTCGCCTTNTTNGGGGGTAAGGTGAAATAGGCCAATATATCACAAGCTCTGAGCATAAGACAGTTTGGCAGGTCCAGACTACCTGTCTGCTCTTTACTTTCTGAGACTATGTGGGAACAAACTGGATGGGAAAATGCAATTCTTCCCATCCTCACTCAAAAAGTGGCATAGAATTGAATGCCAGTGTACCACAAGGACAACCCCAGAGATGATATCCAGACAATTTAACTTGAACCCCAGGCAAACAGCAAAAAGCAGTTTGCAGGTCACTCACATGTATATAGCCAAAATATCTATAGATTTTATTTTTCCCCATCCTGAAAAGTTTCAGTAACGTGCTTGAACCCAGGCTCTTGCCTGGAACTCCTTCCCATCTTCATGCTAACTGTCACAGCTCAGGTTTGTTTGATGAAGCTACTTGAAGCAGGAATGAGTTATTCTGGCTGACAGTCTGAGGAGCACAGTCAATCATGGTGGGGAAGGCATAGAGACAGAAGTGTGAGGCTGCACGCTGTCATCCCAGTGATTGAAGAAGCAGAGTGAATACTGGTTTCATGCCAGCTTTCTCCTTTCTTTCTTTTATCCTATCTGGGCCCCCAGCCCATTGGATGATGCCACCCACATACAGGGTGTGTCTTTCCTCCTCTGTTAATCCTTCCTGGAAACACCCTCTAGACAGTCGAGGGTGTGTCTAACTATTTTCTAGGTGATTCTCAGTCAAATTAACAATGAAGGTTAACCATCACACTTCCAAAATGCTGTCTCTCTCTGGGAACACCCTAGGTTCCCTGTAAGGATGGTCTCATGGTGTCCCTCATACCCCAGCACACCACACATTCACATTGCTAGACTTACAGGAGGGTAGGAAGCAGGTCTGTCCTGTTCACAACTGTCCCCACCTAACCAGTGCACCTGGCACAGCGCTCAACACATGGGAAATAGTCAGCTTGTATTTGTTGGATATGGGTAAAGAGGGAGGTGCATGTTCTTTCTAGGGTCAGAGGTCACAGCCAAATTCAGCTTATATATCCCTTTTCTGAAATAGGAGACCAGAGGCTGCAAATTTGGGGATTAGGGGCTTTGGGAATATTTGCATGGACTTATCACTTAAAAATCCCTCATCTAAAATTTGAAATCCAAGACTTTAGGCGACTCATCTTAATCAAAAAAGGTATCAAATATTAGAGAAACATTTTCTTCTTTTATTTAGTTTATTTTACATTTTTAATTTTTAAGATTATAATTACAATATTTCTCCCTTCCCTTTTACCCTACAAATCTTTCTATATACTCCTCTGCTCACTTCCAAATTCATGGCCTCTTTTTTATTAATTGTTATTACATGCATATATGTATATCCATATATGTTCCTAAATATAACATGATCAATTATATAATGTTACTTTTTCATGTTTTCAGTGCCAACCATTTGCACTGGATAACCAGTTGGAGTGCTTTTTCCTGGGGAAGGCTATTTCTCTTGCTCTCAGCATTCTTTAGTTGTCTATAGTTCTTTGTGTAGATTGAGGTCTCATGGGCTTTTTGCCATTCACTTTGGCTAGTGAAGTCATGGATATTGGAGGAGAACCTACAACCACTACTTTACTAAACCAGTATAATCCCTGACAACATTCTAAACATTTATCCTTATACCCACATATAAGTAAGTGTAGTACTTGCCCCTCACCAAAGAAACCTCTCTTTGCAACAGATGGAGACCACTACAGAAAACCACAGCCAATCAAAATGCAGAATTGTGAAGCCTTGTTCCAATAGATACATCTACAGAACATTTCCACACCTGAGACTCAGGGAACATGGTGGAAGAGGGGGCAGGAAGATTGTAAGGGCCATAACCGGAAGTTTGCTGTGAGATTGTGTCTCCTAGTAATGTCAGAAGCTATACTACCAGTGTGTTCCATTCTAGAGCTGAACTACTGAGACCCCCATCTATGGCCAGCAAGGCTGGGCAGCTGTTTGAGGAGATTTTGGGGGGAATATTCCCCTCCTTTTGGAAGGAATCCCTTTCTCCCTCCATCAGATGTGATGGCAGCTGTCACTGTCATTAACATCAGGGTCTCTCAAAGTCAGCTCTACTAATGCACAGGTTATTATAATGCATGCTCCTGCACACTGGAAGATGTTGAGTGATAGCCCATCCTCTACCCACAGACACTAGCAGCATCCTCTCATCAGCTATGACAACCAGAAGTGTCTCTTAAACATTGCCAAATGCCCTCTGGGAAGCCTAAGCTGATAACTCCTTTATCTTAAAGCCAATGCCCATTGACTTTTCTGTGTTGGCAACATATAGACACCAGTGACAAACACATGCATGATGCCCTTTAGCTCTTAGGACACCTCTAATTACATTTATTTTACCTGGTAACACACAAGTTACCATGTGATGCTTTGATACATGTTTGCATTGTTTGCATTAAACCAGGTTCAAAACAGCTTTATCTGCACTTCTTTTCTGAATACACCTTAGAGAACACTCCATATCAACAATTACCCCATTTGTCATAGCTAAAAGGAATTAGCATATAAGATGCCCAGTCCCTCTTACACACTGTAAACATGCATGTGCATGTATAAATATAGCCACTTAAACCATCTCTGAGACAGAATTTGTGGGTCAAGAGGTTTATACTTTTGATAGGTAAGAAGAAACTGTCCTCTCTTATATGAATCTTATAACTGACTTATATCCTCTCCAACAATATAAGAAACTTCCTATGCTTTTACTTTTCTCCAACAAACTATGTCAATTTGTTTATGGGGTAACCAGGAGTTATTATTAGGTCTTATATTACTTATATAAAATAAGTAAATATACTTATTCAATTTTATGCATATACATATGTGCCTGAGTGTATGTATGTACACCATGTGCATGCAAGAGCCCACGGAAATCAAAAGAAGAACTGGATCTCCATCTGGAACTGGGGTTACAGATGGCTTTGAGCTACTATGTGGGTGCTAGGAATGAAACCTGGGCCCTCTGCAAGAGCAGTAAGGGATCTTAACTTCTGAACCATCTCTCCAGACTCTGACTTTGTTTCTGCAGCATGATCTTTCACTGAGTGTAGAGCTCACCATTTCAGCCAGGTTGGCTAGCTAAGCAGCCAGGACTCCGCCATCTCCATGCCCTAGTGCCCCAGGGTCAGTGTTTTCACATGTGTGCTGGGGATCTGAACTTGGGTCATCCTGCTTGCACTTCACTTCTGGGTCATCTTCCCACCCCCTCAATGTTTTAATCTTTTGTCTATCCAAGAGAGGGAATGGATGCTTCTGGGGAAAATATGAAGGGGAGCAGAATAGATAAAACAAGATTAGTTATGAGTTGAAGACTGCTGAAGCTGCATGATGGGTTCAGACAGGGGAGTTCACTATGATAGTCCACTTCAGCATGCACGGCTTTCAAGTTTTCTAAAGAAAATACTTAATAGATGAGTCTTTGTTTTCACTCTGCTGGATCCTGTGTAACCATCCTTTCTCCATTTTTACTTTGTTGTTGAAACTTCCCTGTTGGTTCCAAAGAATGAGTTTAAATGCTAGAAATTAGCTGTTTGCTTTTGAAAGAATTTCTAAATATTTTCCTAGTCAGCCATTTACCTTTTGAGCTGTCTGAATTACTTTTATGTTTTACTTTGATAATCTTTATTTTACAGNTTATCTTTTTATCATAACTAGAAAGACCTTCCCCATTCCAATATTATTTTTTATACTTTTAAGATTTATTTATTTTATTTTATGTGCATGAGTGTTTTGCTTAAATGTTTGTCTATGCACCATGTGTGTGCCTGGTGTCTGCAGAAATCAGAAGAGAGCATCAAATCCCCTGGAACTAGAGTTAGGAATGGTTGTGAGCAGCCATGTGAGTACTGGGAATTGAACCTGGGTCCTCTGCAAGAACAAGAGCTCTTAACAACTAAGCCATCTCCTCAGCCCCAATATTACCTTTTGAATTCTTTTCTGTTCTCATACAGTATTGATTTTCGTTTTTGTCATTTACAGTGAACATTTCAATTGATTTACAAGCTAGATAGAGCCAATATTTGAGGCAAGGACCGAGTTTTATTCAACTTTCCTGTGGGCTCAACCTCATTTGTTCTTTGACCCATCAATTCTTCACTGACTTCATGTCCCTTTTATCACATACTGAGTCTCTGTAGGATTGAGGTGTTACTCATGAGTCAGTGTTCCCTCTGTCACTGGGATGGCTAAAACTCACAATTTCTTCTCTTTATGTACCTACATTGGCTAGTGCCACAAAAGAAGATTAAACAGTCTGTGAAATGAGCATGTTAAAGTTCTTCTGCTGGTCCAGTGAAATGATTCAGTAGGTAACAGTGCTTGCTGCAGAACAATGCAAGCCTGATGACCTAGAACACAAAAGAAAGGAAAGAAATGACTCTAGAAAGTTGTCCTCTGGCTTCCACATATGCCATGGCACATTACCCCCCACAAACACACACATACACACAAACACAATATAATACACACACAGATAATAACAATTTTTAAGAATATGTATAGGTAACATGCAAACCTATGTATATACCTAACTTTGGTGAGAATACTTGACATTTTCCACTAAGTGTGGCACTAGTTTGAGGCTGAGATTGGCATGTTTTAGTTTAAGGATACAGTCGAGTATTCCTAACTTCTGAAACAGTGCCCAAACCTCAGAGACTTCAAAAATAAAAGTTGCTGTTGTTGTTTTTAACCTCAAACACAGTACACTTTGGGCCATGCCGGGTACAGGAGACTTTTCATCCATGCAGTCCTATAGAGCCTTGTGCTCTGTCTGCCATCCCTACTGCCCAGAGGCTGCCTTGATTCTTCAACAATGACTGACAAGAAAGGGAGAGAACATGCAGGCAACTGTACTGGAGATGTCCTGAAACCCAGGTCAGTAGTATTTCTTTCCATGCTTCTTTGTGGAAGTGTCTATCTGCAAAAGAAGCCGATGTTTGTGCCCAGGAAAGTCAGAGAATGCCTTCCACATCCATTGTTCTAATCATTTTCTGCCCTCCTGTGTGCATGTCACCTATATACATACTTTTACATGTATAAATATATTGTTTATTGCNTCTGTTGGGACTGTAGTAATAGAAAATCTGAATATCCCATCTTATTTATCTCAAAGGTCTATGTATCCTATACAGAGGAGCAGCTCTGCTTGTCCTGGTCACTTCAGAACCCAGACTGATGGAGGAACCATATGACAAATATATCCATGGTAACTATGGCAGGTGCTACAATTTGGATGTGGTTTCTGCCCCAAGGGTCATGTGTTGGAAGCTTGGCCAATGATGTAGTGACTTCGGGAAATGGTGGGATCTTCAAGAGGTGAATCCTAGTGAAAGGCAATTGCATCGTGATGTTGTCACTTTAAGATGGGATTAATGTTAATATCTTGGAGTAAGTTAGTTCCCTGGAGAGAGTAGGTTGTTGTGAAGCAAGNTGAGGTCTCATGGGCTTTTTGCCATTCACTTTGGCTAGTGAAGTCATGGATATTGGAGGAGAACCTACAACCACTACTTTACTAAACCAGTATAATCCCTGACAACATTCTAAACATTTATCCTTATACCCACATATAAGTAAGTGTAGTACTTGCCCCTCACCAAAGAAACCTCTCTTTGCAACAGATGGAGACCACTACAGAAAACCACAGCCAATCAAAATGCAGAATTGTGAAGCCTTGTTCCAATAGATACATCTACAGAACATTTCCACACCTGAGACTCAGGGAACATGGTGGAAGAGGGGGCAGGAAGATTGTAAGGGCCATAACCGGAAGTTTGCTGTGAGATTGTGTCTCCTAGTAATGTCAGAAGCTATACTACCAGTGTGTTCCATTCTAGAGCTGAACTACTGAGACCCCCATCTATGGCCAGCAAGGCTGGGCAGCTGTTTGAGGAGATTTTGGGGGGAATATTCCCCTCCTTTTGGAAGGAATCCCTTTCTCCCTCCATCAGATGTGATGGCAGCTGTCACTGTCATTAACATCAGGGTCTCTCAAAGTCAGCTCTACTAATGCACAGGTTATTATAATGCATGCTCCTGCACACTGGAAGATGTTGAGTGATAGCCCATCCTCTACCCACAGACACTAGCAGCATCCTCTCATCAGCTATGACAACCAGAAGTGTCTCTTAAACATTGCCAAATGCCCTCTGGGAAGCCTAAGCTGATAACTCCTTTATCTTAAAGCCAATGCCCATTGACTTTTCTGTGTTGGCAACATATAGACACCAGTGACAAACACATGCATGATGCCCTTTAGCTCTTAGGACACCTCTAATTACATTTATTTTACCTGGTAACACACAAGTTACCATGTGATGCTTTGATACATGTTTGCATTGTTTGCATTAAACCAGGTTCAAAACAGCTTTATCTGCACTTCTTTTCTGAATACACCTTAGAGAACACTCCATATCAACAATTACCCCATTTGTCATAGCTAAAAGGAATTAGCATATAAGATGCCCAGTCCCTCTTACACACTGTAAACATGCATGTGCATGTATAAATATAGCCACTTAAACCATCTCTGAGACAGAATTTGTGGGTCAAGAGGTTTATACTTTTGATAGGTAAGAAGAAACTGTCCTCTCTTATATGAATCTTATAACTGACTTATATCCTCTCCAACAATATAAGAAACTTCCTATGCTTTTACTTTTCTCCAACAAACTATGTCAATTTGTTTATGGGGTAACCAGGAGTTATTATTAGGTCTTATATTACTTATATAAAATAAGTAAATATACTTATTCAATTTTATGCATATACATATGTGCCTGAGTGTATGTATGTACACCATGTGCATGCAAGAGCCCACGGAAATCAAAAGAAGAACTGGATCTCCATCTGGAACTGGGGTTACAGATGGCTTTGAGCTACTATGTGGGTGCTAGGAATGAAACCTGGGCCCTCTGCAAGAGCAGTAAGGGATCTTAACTTCTGAACCATCTCTCCAGACTCTGACTTTGTTTCTGCAGCATGATCTTTCACTGAGTGTAGAGCTCACCATTTCAGCCAGGTTGGCTAGCTAAGCAGCCAGGACTCCGCCATCTCCATGCCCTAGTGCCCCAGGGTCAGTGTTTTCACATGTGTGCTGGGGATCTGAACTTGGGTCATCCTGCTTGCACTTCACTTCTGGGTCATCTTCCCACCCCCTCAATGTTTTAATCTTTTGTCTATCCAAGAGAGGGAATGGATGCTTCTGGGGAAAATATGAAGGGGAGCAGAATAGATAAAACAAGATTAGTTATGAGTTGAAGACTGCTGAAGCTGCATGATGGGTTCAGACAGGGGAGTTCACTATGATAGTCCACTTCAGCATGCACGGCTTTCAAGTTTTCTAAAGAAAATACTTAATAGATGAGTCTTTGTTTTCACTCTGCTGGATCCTGTGTAACCATCCTTTCTCCATTTTTACTTTGTTGTTGAAACTTCCCTGTTGGTTCCAAAGAATGAGTTTAAATGCTAGAAATTAGCTGTTTGCTTTTGAAAGAATTTCTAAATATTTTCCTAGTCAGCCATTTACCTTTTGAGCTGTCTGAATTACTTTTATGTTTTACTTTGATAATCTTTATTTTACAGNTTATCTTTTTATCATAACTAGAAAGACCTTCCCCATTCCAATATTATTTTTTATACTTTTAAGATTTATTTATTTTATTTTATGTGCATGAGTGTTTTGCTTAAATGTTTGTCTATGCACCATGTGTGTGCCTGGTGTCTGCAGAAATCAGAAGAGAGCATCAAATCCCCTGGAACTAGAGTTAGGAATGGTTGTGAGCAGCCATGTGAGTACTGGGAATTGAACCTGGGTCCTCTGCAAGAACAAGAGCTCTTAACAACTAAGCCATCTCCTCAGCCCCAATATTACCTTTTGAATTCTTTTCTGTTCTCATACAGTATTGATTTTCGTTTTTGTCATTTACAGTGAACATTTCAATTGATTTACAAGCTAGATAGAGCCAATATTTGAGGCAAGGACCGAGTTTTATTCAACTTTCCTGTGGGCTCAACCTCATTTGTTCTTTGACCCATCAATTCTTCACTGACTTCATGTCCCTTTTATCACATACTGAGTCTCTGTAGGATTGAGGTGTTACTCATGAGTCAGTGTTCCCTCTGTCACTGGGATGGCTAAAACTCACAATTTCTTCTCTTTATGTACCTACATTGGCTAGTGCCACAAAAGAAGATTAAACAGTCTGTGAAATGAGCATGTTAAAGTTCTTCTGCTGGTCCAGTGAAATGATTCAGTAGGTAACAGTGCTTGCTGCAGAACAATGCAAGCCTGATGACCTAGAACACAAAAGAAAGGAAAGAAATGACTCTAGAAAGTTGTCCTCTGGCTTCCACATATGCCATGGCACATTACCCCCCACAAACACACACATACACACAAACACAATATAATACACACACAGATAATAACAATTTTTAAGAATATGTATAGGTAACATGCAAACCTATGTATATACCTAACTTTGGTGAGAATACTTGACATTTTCCACTAAGTGTGGCACTAGTTTGAGGCTGAGATTGGCATGTTTTAGTTTAAGGATACAGTCGAGTATTCCTAACTTCTGAAACAGTGCCCAAACCTCAGAGACTTCAAAAATAAAAGTTGCTGTTGTTGTTTTTAACCTCAAACACAGTACACTTTGGGCCATGCCGGGTACAGGAGACTTTTCATCCATGCAGTCCTATAGAGCCTTGTGCTCTGTCTGCCATCCCTACTGCCCAGAGGCTGCCTTGATTCTTCAACAATGACTGACAAGAAAGGGAGAGAACATGCAGGCAACTGTACTGGAGATGTCCTGAAACCCAGGTCAGTAGTATTTCTTTCCATGCTTCTTTGTGGAAGTGTCTATCTGCAAAAGAAGCCGATGTTTGTGCCCAGGAAAGTCAGAGAATGCCTTCCACATCCATTGTTCTAATCATTTTCTGCCCTCCTGTGTGCATGTCACCTATATACATACTTTTACATGTATAAATATATTGTTTATTGCNTCTGTTGGGACTGTAGTAATAGAAAATCTGAATATCCCATCTTATTTATCTCAAAGGTCTATGTATCCTATACAGAGGAGCAGCTCTGCTTGTCCTGGTCACTTCAGAACCCAGACTGATGGAGGAACCATATGACAAATATATCCATGGTAACTATGGCAGGTGCTACAATTTGGATGTGGTTTCTGCCCCAAGGGTCATGTGTTGGAAGCTTGGCCAATGATGTAGTGACTTCGGGAAATGGTGGGATCTTCAAGAGGTGAATCCTAGTGAAAGGCAATTGCATCGTGATGTTGTCACTTTAAGATGGGATTAATGTTAATATCTTGGAGTAAGTTAGTTCCCTGGAGAGAGTAGGTTGTTGTGAAGCAAGNCTGATTTCCCTCCCTTTCTCATTCTTCCTTTATGAACACATAATCCCTCCCTTTTGTAGATGACCAGTTCTCTATTTGCCTGTCTATCATGGTGCNGCACAGGCGGGGAGACTTCCAGGATGCTGGTGCCATACTGTTTAAACCCTCCAGACACTAGAATCATGAGTCAGATAAAGGTCTTACTATGTAGGTTNCTCAGCCTTAGGGGACTTTGTTACAACAATGCAAAATAGACAGATTCAGATGGTGAGTTAAAGACTTAAAAGTCAGCTACCACACTGCACTGGCCAAGCAAGCTACATGGCCATAGCTAAAAGGACAAGGAAATGTTATTGTGTTAGATGCTTGGATACAGAGGTAACCATAAATAAGTTAATTGTGGAGTTATCTATCCCCTTACATGTACATAAAACTGTAACTATGTGTGCCAGAGTCTGTCTCACATCTAGTCTAAAGCTGCTTCTATAAGCATAGAAGTGCACTAATACAGTTGGAAAACACTGACCTCATTACAAGAATAGGCTAAGGGTTGGGAGATTGTCAAATCCAAGGGTTGAGAGAATGGAGAGATGGCTCAGTGGTTGCTGCTCTTGCAGAGAGCCAACACCCAAGTTGGGTGGCTCACAACTACTTATAAATTCCAGTTCCAGGGAATCTGATGCCTCCAGCCTCTTTAGGCATTAGCGCTTACATGCACTTACCAACCTCCACACATACATATTTTAAAATAATAAAAGAAATTTTTTTTAAAACAAAAAAATCAAGGCAGGAGCTGAGGGGCTGGAGAGATCTACGGCAGTTAAGAGCACTTGTTCTACTTGCAGAGGACATGGGTTTGGTTCCCAGCACCCACATCAGGTGGGTCACAACAGCTTATAATTCCATTTCCAGGGGCTCCAACACCATCTTCTGGCCTCTGCATGTACTGTACCCATGTTGTACACACACAGATAAGAAGGCAGGCATACAAATATACACTTAAATAAAAATAAAATTTAAAGGGGTGGGTGCTGGAGGGATGGCTCAATGGTTAAGAGCATGGCTATTCTTACAGAGGATCAGAACTGGATTCCCAGCACCCATGTTGGGTCACCTGTAAATCCAGCTCCAGGGGAGTCAGATACCTCTGGCCTCTAGACACCAGCCATTACAAGCACATAGTCCCAGACATGCATATATACACCTGATTAAAAATAATAGAATAAACTTTTTTTAAAACTTAAGATATCATTAAAAACCTTTACAGCTTGGTTGGTTCAAGATTGTATATCTATCCCACCAGCCACTAAACAGCAGAGCCTATCTGGAAAGGGCTTGTCTATATTTGCTTATTGTAAGGCTAACAAATTGGTCCTTAAACAGGACTAGATCATTTCACAAGTCTCCATTCAGGGGACTAAGCATACTGGGAACAATGGTTTTAATTTCACTGGGACTCTATTAAATACCACAGAGATGACAGGGCTAAACTGTCTGTTAGCAAAGATCACATTTTGTGGAGATTAACTTTTTGGTTGTTTTAGTTTTGTGAGATTGGGTCATACTATGTAGCCCTGGCTGTCCCAGAACTCACTATGTAGACCAGACTAGCCTCCAACTCATAGAGATTTTCCTGCCTTTGCCTCCCAAGTGCTGGGATTAAAGGAGTGCACCATAATGCCTAGCTGGAAATCAATTAAAAAAAAAGCTTTTTAAATGGTTACATTTTCAATAGGCCCCTCTTAAATTTTAGAATGCGTTATTTTCTTTTGGAACTAGCATCTACAAAGTGTTATAAGAATAAGACATATATTCTAGGGAAAAATTAGTGAGTCCAAAATGAATTATATGATGGACATAATTATGAATTATATCCTTACTGTGTACAACTGCTTGAGAAGATAACTAATTTGTTTCCCGCCCAATCATTATTCATAAGTGCATAGGCTATCCAGTAGGTCAGTGTGAAACCTGAGTTAGAAATGAAGTTTGGGATTCATGATTTTCTAGGGTTTGTGAAGTGTGCAAATTGGGGGTGTTGCAGAATAATTGTCTGTGATCAATCAACAGCCTCCTCCATAGTTTGTATTCTCAAAAAGATGTTTGGAGCAGATGATCTGGGGAATCTGCTTTTGGAGGGTGGAGGAAGCTCAGGGTTGGAGTTCATGCGTTGCCCCCTCCTGCCTCTTTCTGGCTTTACAAACCCTCTGTGCCCTCCCCTATTGGCACGGTCTGACATTGTTTACTAAGAACAGCCAGTATACCAGATCCATCGCCAGGTCACGGCAATACAAAGCAGCCACAAACTTGGGCCTTGTTTTGGAAGGAGTCACGCTGCGGTGAAGAAATGGATGAGAAAACTAGCACAGCGGGCAAGAACTGCTTCAGTTTCCAGATTAAATCAGACCCTGCTCAAGCCTCCACCTGCAGACTGGCGGGAATTCCACATCACAAACATACACCTTCTTGTCCTCCTAAATTATCTAGGGGTCCTGGAGCTTTTTCCCCGAGGAGGGACACACTAGTGGTCTTTTCCCAGGGAGGAACATTGGTTTCTGCTAATCCATACTGAAGCAAGCNGGGTCCTTCCCAAGAGAGCTGCTCTTTGCTCATCTGGTTTCTACTGCAGGCTTCCACACTCCTCTGCCCTCCGCAGCGTGGGTACCCATTCATCACCAGCCTCAATGAGCTATGGCTTTAGAAACTCACTTCTTCCCGACTCCCTGCATGCTCTTACAGGGTTTCACTTCCTCCAGGCACAGCTCTGGCGCCTTCATGGAATCACAATGACCCATCCTCCTTCCAGACCCGAGGGCTTCTCCAGTGGAATAGTTATTTTCCTGTTTAGCCCCTGACATACAAAGGCTTTATGTTTTCTGTTTTCCATGAACTGCTGCNGTGACAAACCCTGGTCTGTGAACTACCTGGCAAGCAGGAGGTCCTCTTCCCAGATGTTCCAGCAGCTCATTTTGTGGTCTTGAACCTGGGCCACCGCTTGCTGTTGTGAAAGTTGTACATTGCACAACTTCATGACAAGATGCACACAAATTACACAAAGAAACTGATGGTTTACCAGAATGACTGTGCCAGTTTTCAGATCTGTGAGCAATGCCCTCTACACGTTCTTGTCAACTCTTGAGTCATCTGTCCTTCTAAATGTTGCTATTCAGATGGGTAGGAAGTGGCTTCCGTCACTATGACTTCTGGACCACTGTTGACACAGGGATCTTGTTATCTATAATCTGTCTTGGTCATGAATTACTATGGGAGGAACTTTCATAACTCCTAAGTTGGAATCCCAACCAAGCAAGGCTCTTAAGAGGTGAGGCCTTCAGAGGATGATTAGTCATGAGGGGGGTCCCTCATGAGGAAAGTAGTGCCCTTATTTACTGAACAAGATCCACTCCCAATGTGGGGACACAAGACAAGCATCTGTAAATCAAGNTGACAGCTCTCATCAGAATCCAGCCATGCTAATATTCTGCTCTCTGACTTCCAGCCCCGAGAAGCATGGGAAATAGACATGTATTGCTTATAAGTTACCTAGTCTATAATAACTAAAGGGTTCTAAGCTTCGGTGAGTACTCCAGCAATGTCACTCTTGTGGAGTATGATAAGTATAATGAGAAACAGATTATTCATCCCCTCCCCAACTACCATTTCTTTCAAAACCCTTAGAATGTTTTATCCACTTGGCCCTGATAGCCACACTGTGGAACTCACAGCACAGCATGTTCCTTCCTGTGGGCTGGTGAGGTGCACACTGAAACAGGTAATGCATATGGGCAGGTTTGGTGCAACAATATAAGCATGAGACTTGCACTGAATTCAGCAACACTATCACTTGAACTAACTGTTTATCCATATCATACACCTTTTCTTATCCTGCACTTACATTCTCATTTAATAAGTATTTATGGAATATCAGGCTTTATTCTACATGCAGAAGATAGAGCAGTACAAAGGATGGAGTCTCTAGGAACTCCCTTCCTCTAGAGGAGAAATGAACATAACTTTAAAATGCTGTCACATTATAGACATACCCAGAGGTCAGAGTGTTGGAGCCATATTCTTTTTGTAGTACCCAAGGACAAAGATCCCCATCCAAATGTGCAGCCCTCTGCCATGTTGCAGGAGGGATATGGGTGACACCTTCATGGACTGGACTTAATAGAGTCATGGGCTGCTGAGTAGAGCTGCCCAGCCTAATCTAGTAGAAGCCAGGCCTTAGGGACATAGTGGTACCCACTCCTTCTTATCCTGAGCCTCTAGCCTCTGCTAAGCATATAGTTCACTAGTGAGAAACATGACAGAGACTTGCCACTCTCCTTGATCAGCAGAAGGATGAAGCTACCTTGCACCCTGTACCAGNTCCTTTGCTTACAGATGGTTTCCTCTCTCTATGTCCTCACATGCTCATCCCTCTGCCTGTGTATAAGTGCTGTCTCCCCTTCATATAAGAACATAAATCCTATTGGATTAGGGCCCATCCTCATGGCTTCAGTATAATTTGGTTTCCTTGGTAAAGACCCTGTCTCCAAATATGACCACATATGAATTTGGCAGGCTAACACAATCCAGTCTTTGTCAGGGAGAAAGCACAGAAGCACATCATCCGACCAGCAAGCCTCCATCCTGCACACATGAGGAGCAGTGGCCAGCAGATAAACGTCCAACCCAGCAGCATTATTGGACATGGAGCTGGCTTGAGTTTCATCAGCTTTGACTTCCCTTTGCCTTTCTCTCTTGACAAAGGTGATAGCCCAGAGCCATGGAGTAGCCATAGCAATGGAGTAGGGTACCTACACACCAGGCCATGCCAATAAAGCAAACCCAGAGATGACAGCAACCAAAGCACATTCTGAAGTTAAAGGAATGTGTTCCTCTGTGACTCAGCAACTCAGTCATTACTTCCTCCCCTCCCAATTTCATAAGAGAGGATTAGGTGGAACATTTTATTAAGTGTTTTCTCGTATTTCATAGAAGGACTGAATCAATTTCATGTACAAAAAAGCGTAGTAAAACTAAAGTGTGGGATTGTGAAAGGAAAGAAGATTGGGTGATAGAATGTTGGCATTATTAAAAGCACAGCTAGTGAACATCCTTGCAGANTGCAAAGACTCTCTTTGGAGACATCGAAGATCTGGCCTGATATATGATAGAGAAGCCTTCACAAGTCCAGAGGCTTAGACAGTCAGCCAAGTCCAGTATTCCCAGGGAAGGGGCAGACCCAGATATTACAGAAGCATATTACAGAGTATGATTAAATAATTAAAGCACTCATCAATACCCTAAGTATTTGTAAAATAAAATCAACTGTATAAATATCCTATTGAGTATGATATACATGGGCCAAATCTTGACACTTGCTTTGCAACTCAATAGTGCAATTTAGTAGCATGTCTTGGAAGTCAAGAAAACAAGTAAGTAAGGATGCATTACTCAACAACAATAAATAATTCAGAAGTGGCACAGACTTGATTGGACATTTCTCCAAAGGTACAGAATTAGCTATTAAGTGCNTGGCACAAAGCTTACCATAATTTTCATAACCACTAGGATGGCATTATTTTTCAAAAAGAATGTATGTGACTGTCTGATGGCTATTCTTGGTGTCAACTTGACTACATCTGGAGTTAACTAAAACTCAAGCAGCTGGGTATACCTATGAGGGATTTTTCTTAATTAAATCATTTAAAGTTGGAAGAACCACCTTTAATCTGGATCTCTTGAGGTGAGAAGATCCACCTTAAAGCTGGGCCATACCTTCTGGCAGCAGCTTATATAAAGGACATGGAAGAAGGCAGCCTTTGCCTGCTTGCCCATGCTCTCACTGGCAGGTTTACTCCCTCATTGACATTAGAGCATACTTCTTAGGAATTCCAGTGTATACTGGAGACCAGTCAAGATATCTAGCCTCATGGACTGAATAACTACTGGATTCTTGGACCTTCCATTGGTAGACAGCCATTTTCATACTAGCTGAACCACTTTTGATAGAGATAGATAGATAGATAGATAGATAGATAGATAGATAGATAGATAGATAGATAGATAGATAGATAGAGGGATGTATGTATGTATGTATGGATGGATGGATGGATGGAAGGATGGATGGACGGACAGATAGACAGACAGACAGACAGACAGACAGACAGACAGACATTCATCTTATCAGTTGTGTTCCTCTAGAGAACCCTGATTAATAAAGGCTGGGAGTATAGCTCCATGGTAGAACATGGCCTTAGCATGCAAAAAGCCCTAGGCTTTCTCCCTAGACAACACACACACACACACACACACACACACACACACACACACACACACACACCAGGGGGAGGGACTAGCAAATGTTATAGAGATAAGGAGAAATGAAGGTTTTGTGCATTGTCTGTAGCAATGTGAGATGGTACAGTTGCAGTTGCAGGGCGTGCATATAATTAGGTGATTCCCCAAAAGGCTACACACAGAATTACTGCAAATAATTGAAAGCAGACATTTAAATAGACAAGTGTACACCCATACCCATAGAAGTGTTAGTCATAACAGGCAAAAAGGGAAGCAATTCCTGTCCATCCACAGATGAGTAAACAGAATGTGGCATCTGTGGAATATTACTTAGCCACAAATAGAAATGATGTTCTGGCACATGTAGCAATATGAACGCTGCGGTTATTATGCTAAGAAAAAGAGGCTAACCACAGAGGACAAATACTGCCTGATTCTACTTCTGTGAGGAACATAGAATAGAAAAATCTTTCTGACAAAAATTAGTGTAGTGGTTTCTACAGACTGAGGAAGGGGACTGTGGAGTTTGAGTTTGGGAGGTACAAAGTTTCGGCCTGGAAAAATGAAAAAGCCCTGAAATGGGGGGGTGGGGGTGACTCACACAGCAATGTGAAGTGCATGATGCTACTGAATTGATACCCTAAAATTGTTAAAATGAGGAATTATGTGTGGTTTATGTGTTTGAAATTGGTTTTAAAGCCACTCTGGTTGTTTTGTGGAAGAGAAGCTGGCAGGTGGAGAGTAGAGGGTTGACCAAGATATGACCTCAGTAACTAAGGCCAGAGCATGGTTAAGACGAGAAGGTGAGGCTATCTGGGGCACTAAGGTTTGAGTTTGCTCCACAGTTCCCGCTTGATATCATCAGTTTCCAAAAACCTTGTGTTCTGTGCAGTAAGGCTAAGAACCTATTTCCTGTTATCATAAACTANAAAGGGGGTGGACGCTTGTCTGTGGACAATTCTGTTGTTTGTTTTTTGACTCTGACTCTTTGGNGGGCCTGCTACCCAGCTCCCAAATAAATCACATGGAGTCTTATTCTTTTTTATGAATGTCTGGCCTTAGAGTGGCTTGTTTCTAGCCAGCTTTTCTTAAATTATCCCATCTACCTTTTGCCTCTGGGCTTTTACCTCTCTCTAGTCTATACACCCTTCTTTACTTCTTACTCCATGACTTGCTGTGTAGCTAAGTGGCTGGCCCCTGATGTCCTCTCCTTCTTCTTTTTCTCAATCCTCAATCTCTCTTTTTCTATTTATTCTCTCTGTGTTCCAGCCCCACCTATTTCTCTTTCCTGTCTAGCTGTTGGCCATTCAGCTCTTTATTAGACCAATCAGGTGTTTTAGACAGACAAAGTAACACAGTTTCAGAGTTAAATATATGTAACCTAAAAGAACGTGACACATCTTTGCATCATTAAACAAATGTTCTACAGCATAAACAAATGCAATACATCTTAAAATAACATTCCACAATACACTCCACCTAATCTAAGCATGCTTTGGAGAATTCAATATTAATCTTTATCATTAAAGCACATTTTCTGGAGGAAGAAAGAACTCCTGAATACATTGAAAAGGTTGAGGTGGAAGCACAGGTGACTACCCATCAGTTCATTCATGTGAACTCACTATTAAAATATTGCAGCCCAAATTCTCTAGGTTTGCCTTAGAGCAACCCCAGGAATCCATATAATAAAGCATGATATTTCTCCACTCTGAAACAATCCCTGGGAAGTGGCCCCAAAGAAAACCAAGGTGATGAAACCTCAGTCTGTTCTCAAAAGAGGATTCAAAATGCCCCCCAAGAAACTGAGCACAGTGGTGCACACCTGCACCCCAGCAATTGGGAGAATGAGACAAAATGATGGCAAGTTCTAGAAAAAAAAAAAAAAACAGAAAAAATACCTCAGCANTTTCTTCCTTTTTAACCACTCTACTTTTCCATTTCTACATATTTAACACATCTTACCATAATAAAAGTTCATGATAAGCACACAGAATGGTGAGCTACTGAGCAAGTCAGTNGTTGAATGAATGAATGAATCAAAAACTAAACGGGGTCATTCTGCAAAGGGTTGTAAAGAAAGGATAAGGTTTGGTCATAGTGGGCTTTGCATGCATGAAGTCCTTGTTTCCCCTGGCACCATCAATAAGTAAATAGTAGGAAGCACGAGGCATTATTCAGGAGCCTGAGGTTTTCCTAATTTGCCTCATCTTCCTCACCTATCAGCAGGTACACAACATCTACCCCCTTCAGATCTAACAACTNTATTCAGCACTCATACCTAATCATGAATTCAACCTTTGATGAAGANCCTATTTTGGAATCACAGATTGTTGATTTATTTTGTATATTTTATACATCAGCATGCAATACAATTTGTGTGATGGTAGCAGTATAAACTTTTAAAATGTATATACCTAAAAAATTGTTTTAAAACACTATGGGACACTTAGGAACTGCATATCTGTATTCCTAGGGACTCAGGAGGCTGAGGCACAAGGNTTATGAACTCAGGAGTTGGAGGCCAGTCTGGGCTAGTGAAACTATCACAAAAACAAGTTAAGGAAGAGCTGAATACAAGCAATGATCACAGGCTATAAAAGAGGGTGTAATGCTAATTGTTCTAGTTCTAATTCTGTCANGACTTTCTGGTTTTGATGGTTGCTGTGGAATAATCCTCTTGTACACTGTAAATATTTGTCACTTGAATTGGTTTAATAAAAACACTGATTAGCCAGGAGCCAGGCAGGAAGTGTAGGCAGGGTGACCAAACTAAGAATGCTGGGAAGAGGAAGGGCAGANTCAGGAGTTGCCAGCAGACACAGAGGAAGCAAAATGAGAATGCTGTATGGAGAAAAGGTACCAAAAGCCATGTGGCTAAACATAGGTAAGAATTATGGATTAATTTAAGTATAAGAGCTAGTTAGTAACAAGCCTGANCTACCAGCTGAGCACTTATATAATATAAACCTCTGAGTGATTATTTGGAAGTGGCTGTGGGATGGGTTGGGTTGGAGGAAAGCCTCCATTTACAAAGGGTGAATAAATTATAAAAATACATTCAATAGAGAAGGTATGAAATCCAATGTGAAACTCCACATTCCATTTCAAATAGCTACTCTTAAAACTGTATAAAAGTTCACTGAGTTGTATAGTCTTTGTGTCTGGCTAATTTCAGTGTATGGTTGTTTTTTATTTGTAACTTGTTTACAATAAGTTTTTCTTAAATTAAGAATATGGTGGCATGCACTTCAGACACAAAACCTGGAGGGCCCGTTGATGGGAATGTCTTTCTAAAAATGTGTTGCTCTGATTGGTTGATAAATAAAGCTGTTTGGCCAATGGTGAGGCAGAATAAGGATAGGAGGGACATTTGAACTAGGGGAAGAGAAGCCGAAAGCAGAGCAGGGGCAGACGCCATTCCGCCATCTACAAAGCAGCATGTAACGGCGCGCAGGTGGCGACATAGATTCATAAAATGGGTTAATTTAAGATATAAGAGCTAGCTAGCGAGAAGCCTGCCAGGGCCATAGTTTAAAAATGATATAAGCCTTCTGTGTGTTTATTTGGGTCTAAGCGGGTCNTGGGAGCNGGGCNGGGGACCCGGACAAACTTTCGCCTACAGCCCGTGCTAGATACAACTTGGAAGCCTTACCTTTGAAAACAACTTTCATAGTATCTGAAGGTATGTAACCTATGTAAGCTTCCAAGGAAAAGAAACAACTAATAGTCCTACCCAACTCCAATACAGATGAACCACAACAATGATCAGCATTGGCACAATAACCCTAAGGGTGCAATAGTGGCACCCATATCTTAGTGGTAACCAGTGGCCTTCTAATCTCACTTAAGGACCACTCAAAAGNAGGGAAATCATGCTCAGTATTAAAAATCTAGCCAACTACCTCAGGCTAATGAGGTCATGGATCTTGGAGGTGAACCTACTACCCCACTTTACTAAACCAGCATACTTCCTAACTACTTTGCAAATACTTATCCTTCTACCCACAGATAAGTGTAGCTCTCACCACTCATCAAAGAAACTTCTCTTTGCAACAGAAAACCACAGCCAGTAAAAGTGCAGAACACAGCTGATCATGCAGTACCCAGCCTCAATCAATATATATACAATACAACTGCTGTACCTAAGGCTCAGGGAACATCAAGTGGGAGATAGAAGGAAGGTTGTAAGAACAAGAGGACCAGAAAATCTGCTTTGAGATTGTGCCTCCTTAAACTGACAAAGAAGCTTCACCCACGATACTTCAACAACATGGCCGCCTAAACAAGACCTGAAGAAGTCCAACACCAATAGACATGCTAATGTTGTAGGGGAAAATCTTTTGGGGCACTACTCTTAGACAAAGAACTGCAAGCATCTAGAGAATGCTGAGAGTGGGAGAAATAGTCCTCCCTAAGGATGAGCTCTGGAATTGGTTATTGAATACCAAGTAGACAGCCCTGAAATCATATACGTGCAAGTAACATTAAGTGGACCAAACATATTGTATTTGTGTGTGTGTGTGTGTGTGTGTGTGTTTAACAATCAGTTAAAGAAGAAGAAGCTATAATTTCTAGAGGGAGGGAGGCATCAAAGGGATTAAAGGGAAGAAAGGGAAGGGGGAAATGATGGACTTATATTTTAATTTTTAAAAATCTAAAAATTTAATAAAAAGGAATATGGTAGACTAATATATTAACAGCAAAGACAAAAATTAAAATATTTTAATTCACTTACTCCTAAATAAGAGCATTATTTCATTAGGACATGAAACTCAAGCATCTGCTACTGATATAAACCATCATCCTAGAAACATACTTTGAAGCTGGAGCCTAATTCCTCAGCCAGGCAGGCATCTTCTGTTTCTATGACAAAAGAAGGTGAGATGGGGTGTCTACCAGCTCAAAAACTGAGCATCATCTTCTAGGAGTCATAGGCTGGAAGTCGTGGACAAAGAAACTGTGCCTTAACTACAGAGAAAGCCTATCAGCTCTTCAAGCACTGAGAATCACTTGTGCAGCCTTATGGACAGGAACAAAATATTTTTCAACCATAATATGACATTTTTGTTTGCCTTTAACCACACTTACAGTTATTGGCACTCAGCATTCAATATTATAAAATTTATTTGGAAGTCTGAACCTATAATTAATAGGGTTTCATGCTATGTTGCTTTTAGGNTTTTATAATCATTGCTCAAGTGGGGATTGTTTCATTTTTTTAAACTTGAAATGCTGAACTTCTGTCTATGAGTAAAGGCTCTCGAGTCTTTGGAACACATAGGCTGTACTTCAAGTTATGTACACTGGGGAACTTACCTGCATTATTGTTTGTAAGGACATCTATATGTGCAGTTCACACACACACATTCAGAATTCTGTAAATCAGCTCTCCCGAGACTGTTGATGCCTGTTTTGGGGTCTGCATTTCTCCAGTGTGTGTATATGTGTGNATGAGGCTGAGGACAGAATNAAGAACTTCTTGGATGTTAGACAAGAGATCTACCTCTGAACTACACCCCAACCCACCACTGCTTGTTAAAGGAGTTCAAAGCCCTTTGCAGTTGTTACAGCTGCAGAGATGTTGCTCACAGATATTTTCCCAGGCAGTTCCCGTTGTTCATGAGCACTCTGTGAACAAATGTGAAAGTGCAGTCACACTCCAGAAAAAGCAGGAAAAACATTCAGTCCAACTCGCTATTCTGAATCAATCGTGGTTCAAACGTATTTGTGGGAAGAAAATGTCCATAAAGAGTATACACAGATAAAAGCACAGTGCCTTTTATGATTAAACCACTATCAACACCAAGACAATGCAGGACTTAAAGGCACAGCCCTCACTCACTTGAATGCCCTCTACTAAACATNTAGTGAATCCTGCCACCATGACAGANGTTTTGCTCGTTAGTATTTTTCACCTCTTTTCCTTCGTGTGTCTCTACTGAGTGTGGCTTCTTTTAAATGAACGGTCAGACAGTGGTGAATGCCGACAGTCCCAGTTCCACTGGATAATCACATCAGCCCAAGGCCACCAAGCCAGCCTGGCCAGCCAAACTGGACCTTGTTTCTTTCAACGAGACGGGGAGGGGGTCAGGGCATAAAAGAGGGACAATGAAGGAAAATTACAACAGTAACATGACAAAGATTCATATCGGGTAAGCTTAAACATAAGCACACCAGAAACGTTCTGTGGATGTGTGTTGCACACATTCACATGTGTGAAAACAACAGTCTAACTAACATAAGGCATAATTCCATGAAGACTATTGTCAAAGAAAATAAAGGCGTTTAAATTTTGGAATGACAGTTCACGTCATCCTGCCAAGTGACTCAGTTTTATCACATTTCTGTGACATTTACAAAACAACCTTCTTTAGTNCAGCCAGCAGGTGGCAGTATTGGCTGAGTACTAGGGGCCAGAACTTACTGTTTCGAAAGTAATTCCCAAGAAATACAAATGAGTTCATCTTATCTGTGTTTTGAAACTTTCAAAGATATTATTCCATCATATCAGAGACTACTGTGAACTCCCTTTGTAAAGCCTGATGATCCATCTATTTCCCTTGGCTCTGGGCACGACATTGAAGTGATGGGACATGTTTGGTTTCCAAGTGCTAGTTAAATGGATAGACACTTTATCTCTTCCACAGCCAGCAAAGCACCACTGTTTACCTTGCCCAGCACAGAACCTCAGAACTGCATGGGAACTTTCCTAAAAGCAAAACACTGAGCCACATATGGATTTGAAGCATTTGGACCTTGACTGGTTGAAACTGTCCCTACGGCTTCAGGATTATGTATGGACACGGCATACCCATTACAGTAATTCAAATCAGGATACCTCCTCCCTCCACCCCCCAGAATTCTCTATCATTGTATTTTTATATGATAGGTCTTTATCTGTGTTTTTCTTTGTTTTGTTTTTCTTTGCTTACTAAATGGAACAATCTCAGACATCATGACTTTGAATCACACCCACAAGATAACCCCAGGCTCATCATATTGTCAAGAACACATATAAATGAAAATACTATTGTATAATAGGATAAAGTTTACTCAATTTTTTTTCCTGAAACAGAGTTTCTTTGTGTAGTCCTGGCTATCCTGGAACTCACTCTGTAGACCAGGCTGGCCTCGAACTCACAGGTATCCAACACGTCTGCCTCCGTGCCACCACCCGGCTTACTTGCTCTTTTTCACCAGCACAGTTTTCGCTCCCCTCAAAAGGCATTGCTGAGTTATTTACCTTCTCTTGTATAGTTAGAAGACTTTTCTTAATGGGTTAAATAGTAAGCATTTTGGGCTTTGGGAACCAGGAGGCAGAGTGGAAGCTTACGCTCAAGGATGTGAAAATCATTCTTAGCTTGNGAACAATGTAATACCCAGAGGCAGTCTTCAAGGGTAAGTTTTCCAAATAACCAAAGAGAATAAGAAGCCATGAGATGTCCAGACAGACAGCTCCTCACTTATCTTGGTTCAACTTAAGCTATATATATATGTTTTATATGTGTATGTGTATACTAGGCATTGAACTCAGGGCCTCATGCATGCTAAACACATACTCCACAATGGGCTGTATAACCAGCTCAAGACCCTATGTCTTTCAAATGCCTGTTATCATTAAAAAACACAAAGGATGGGGAGAGGCCTCCATTGGTAAAGAGCTTGCTCTGCAAGCAAGAAGACCTGAGTTTGTGTCCCAAGAACCCATGCAAAAGCGGGGCACAGTGGTGTGAGTCCATAATCTCAGCACCAGGAGGCAGAGACTGACAGGTCTCTGGGTTTCATTAGCAAGCTACTGTAGCTGAGTCAGTGAACTCTGGGTTCTGTGAGAGACCTTGTCACATAAAGCTAGGTAGAAAGTGATTGAGGAAGACACTCAAGTTGACCTCTGACCTCCACATGCACATATATGCACACATATACAAACACAAACATAAATACATGAATAAATAAATTAGCAGGCATAGGTGCTAATGTCATATGATCTCACCTATGTGTGGGGAATCTGAAGAAATTGATCTCACAGAAGTTGACTGCCATGGTGGGGAAAGGGCAGAAGGGTAGAAAGAGTAGGAAGTAGGAAAGGTCCACTAATGGGTACCAAGTTGTAGTTAAAGAAGTGAAGTAAATTCTCAGTGCTATGAGAGCTAAAAGAAAGGAATTTGAATNTTTTTACCATAAAGAAATGATCATATGAATATTATGTAATATATACATGTATCAAAACATCTTGTAGTATCATGTATCAAAACTCTGTAAATACATACATTTTATGTGGCATTTAAAATGAAATACTTAATCTTTTTTAAAAAAAANAAGAACTTCTTGGATGTTAGACAAGAGATCTACCTCTGAACTACACCCCAACCCACCACTGCTTGTTAAAGGAGTTCAAAGCCCTTTGCAGTTGTTACAGCTGCAGAGATGTTGCTCACAGATATTTTCCCAGGCAGTTCCCGTTGTTCATGAGCACTCTGTGAACAAATGTGAAAGTGCAGTCACACTCCAGAAAAAGCAGGAAAAACATTCAGTCCAACTCGCTATTCTGAATCAATCGTGGTTCAAACGTATTTGTGGGAAGAAAATGTCCATAAAGAGTATACACAGATAAAAGCACAGTGCCTTTTATGATTAAACCACTATCAACACCAAGACAATGCAGGACTTAAAGGCACAGCCCTCACTCACTTGAATGCCCTCTACTAAACATNTAGTGAATCCTGCCACCATGACAGANGTTTTGCTCGTTAGTATTTTTCACCTCTTTTCCTTCGTGTGTCTCTACTGAGTGTGGCTTCTTTTAAATGAACGGTCAGACAGTGGTGAATGCCGACAGTCCCAGTTCCACTGGATAATCACATCAGCCCAAGGCCACCAAGCCAGCCTGGCCAGCCAAACTGGACCTTGTTTCTTTCAACGAGACGGGGAGGGGGTCAGGGCATAAAAGAGGGACAATGAAGGAAAATTACAACAGTAACATGACAAAGATTCATATCGGGTAAGCTTAAACATAAGCACACCAGAAACGTTCTGTGGATGTGTGTTGCACACATTCACATGTGTGAAAACAACAGTCTAACTAACATAAGGCATAATTCCATGAAGACTATTGTCAAAGAAAATAAAGGCGTTTAAATTTTGGAATGACAGTTCACGTCATCCTGCCAAGTGACTCAGTTTTATCACATTTCTGTGACATTTACAAAACAACCTTCTTTAGTNCAGCCAGCAGGTGGCAGTATTGGCTGAGTACTAGGGGCCAGAACTTACTGTTTCGAAAGTAATTCCCAAGAAATACAAATGAGTTCATCTTATCTGTGTTTTGAAACTTTCAAAGATATTATTCCATCATATCAGAGACTACTGTGAACTCCCTTTGTAAAGCCTGATGATCCATCTATTTCCCTTGGCTCTGGGCACGACATTGAAGTGATGGGACATGTTTGGTTTCCAAGTGCTAGTTAAATGGATAGACACTTTATCTCTTCCACAGCCAGCAAAGCACCACTGTTTACCTTGCCCAGCACAGAACCTCAGAACTGCATGGGAACTTTCCTAAAAGCAAAACACTGAGCCACATATGGATTTGAAGCATTTGGACCTTGACTGGTTGAAACTGTCCCTACGGCTTCAGGATTATGTATGGACACGGCATACCCATTACAGTAATTCAAATCAGGATACCTCCTCCCTCCACCCCCCAGAATTCTCTATCATTGTATTTTTATATGATAGGTCTTTATCTGTGTTTTTCTTTGTTTTGTTTTTCTTTGCTTACTAAATGGAACAATCTCAGACATCATGACTTTGAATCACACCCACAAGATAACCCCAGGCTCATCATATTGTCAAGAACACATATAAATGAAAATACTATTGTATAATAGGATAAAGTTTACTCAATTTTTTTTCCTGAAACAGAGTTTCTTTGTGTAGTCCTGGCTATCCTGGAACTCACTCTGTAGACCAGGCTGGCCTCGAACTCACAGGTATCCAACACGTCTGCCTCCGTGCCACCACCCGGCTTACTTGCTCTTTTTCACCAGCACAGTTTTCGCTCCCCTCAAAAGGCATTGCTGAGTTATTTACCTTCTCTTGTATAGTTAGAAGACTTTTCTTAATGGGTTAAATAGTAAGCATTTTGGGCTTTGGGAACCAGGAGGCAGAGTGGAAGCTTACGCTCAAGGATGTGAAAATCATTCTTAGCTTGNGAACAATGTAATACCCAGAGGCAGTCTTCAAGGGTAAGTTTTCCAAATAACCAAAGAGAATAAGAAGCCATGAGATGTCCAGACAGACAGCTCCTCACTTATCTTGGTTCAACTTAAGCTATATATATATGTTTTATATGTGTATGTGTATACTAGGCATTGAACTCAGGGCCTCATGCATGCTAAACACATACTCCACAATGGGCTGTATAACCAGCTCAAGACCCTATGTCTTTCAAATGCCTGTTATCATTAAAAAACACAAAGGATGGGGAGAGGCCTCCATTGGTAAAGAGCTTGCTCTGCAAGCAAGAAGACCTGAGTTTGTGTCCCAAGAACCCATGCAAAAGCGGGGCACAGTGGTGTGAGTCCATAATCTCAGCACCAGGAGGCAGAGACTGACAGGTCTCTGGGTTTCATTAGCAAGCTACTGTAGCTGAGTCAGTGAACTCTGGGTTCTGTGAGAGACCTTGTCACATAAAGCTAGGTAGAAAGTGATTGAGGAAGACACTCAAGTTGACCTCTGACCTCCACATGCACATATATGCACACATATACAAACACAAACATAAATACATGAATAAATAAATTAGCAGGCATAGGTGCTAATGTCATATGATCTCACCTATGTGTGGGGAATCTGAAGAAATTGATCTCACAGAAGTTGACTGCCATGGTGGGGAAAGGGCAGAAGGGTAGAAAGAGTAGGAAGTAGGAAAGGTCCACTAATGGGTACCAAGTTGTAGTTAAAGAAGTGAAGTAAATTCTCAGTGCTATGAGAGCTAAAAGAAAGGAATTTGAATNTTTTTACCATAAAGAAATGATCATATGAATATTATGTAATATATACATGTATCAAAACATCTTGTAGTATCATGTATCAAAACTCTGTAAATACATACATTTTATGTGGCATTTAAAATGAAATACTTAATCTTTTTTAAAAAAAAATAGAATTCCTAGATCCCAAGTCAGGCTGGTCCTCAGCACACATTGTGGTGCCCCAGAGCTGGCCAGGAATGGGAATGGCTAGAGAAGTGAGAGCCAGAAACACTCCCACCTGGAAAGCCACAATGCTGGGTCCAGCAAACACCTTCAGTAAATGCCTTGCAACACCTTTAAAACTTAGTGCTGATGACCCACGCCTTTGCATTTATTTTTNGGGGTTTTTTTGTTTGTTTTGTTTTGTTTTTTAATTGTAAATGCTTGGCCAACAGCTCAGGCTTATTACTAACTAGCTCTTACATTTTAAGTTAACCCATATTCCTTATTTACACTCTGCCACATGGCGGTACCTTTATTNGCATGACATGTTCATCTCCTGCTCCCTCTGCATCTGACTGGTGACTCCTGACTTTGCCCTTCTCCTTCCCAGCATTCTCAATTTGGCTTTCCCACCTAACTTTATCCTGTTAAGCTATTGGCCAGTCAGCTTTTTTATTAAACCAATCACAGTGACAAATCTTGATAGTGTACAAAAGGATTATTCCACAGAATTTCGCCCTTTTTGTCAAATTAAAAAGGAAGGTTTAACTTTAACATAATAAGATTATATACAACAAAACAGTTATTAAATAAGNATTACAGTCACAATATCCAGTCCATTTGTATTTGGCAAAATTAGAGAATATACTCTATTATCTATCTTATCTTGGTGAGTCTAACGTTTTATACCTAATTTGTTTTCTATCATAATTAAGGAAAACTTTAAGTTTAACTTTAACTCCATCAAAGACCCCAGAAGGATGAAATGTTACCTAATGACAAAAAAAGCCTTTGCNTTTGTGCAAACAACTTTTCCCTTTAGTGTCACAAGCGTGGTGGATCCTCCAGAAGAGGCCTGAATATCTTGCAGAACTGGGCCATATAAACTGTCAGCTGTCAGCCCTTCTGCAGCCCAGACACAGGAGCACTGGGGCCACTGTGCTGCTGTCCCTTCCTCCTGTAAACTGGAGGGAATGAGGAGCCTTTGCTGAACCAAATGACAGTGCAAGTTGAGGTCTCAAAGGTCTCTCCTTCCTGTCACCAGCAGCAGAGGGTGATTAGCAAAGTTGTTAGTAGGAAAGGAATGACATGTGNTAAAAGACCCACTCATTGACTATTTTCTTTGACTCTGAAATATGTTAGAATATTCTCAGAATTTGCTTTTGAATAATGAAGATGGANTGGGGATGTGGCTTGGGACATGGGCATAGTGAGTATGAGAATAGTCTAGGCTTCCCAGAAAGTTCAAGGCCATTCAGGTCTACTGATTCAATCCCCAAAACTCCACATGTGTGCCATGACATACACATGCAGACACACACAGAACAAATAGATACATGTAAAAATAATAATAATAAAAGAAAACTAGGGCTCGGGATGTAGCTCAGTGGAGAGCACTTGCCTATCATGTGGAAGGCCCAAGTTCAATCAGAAGAAAGCAAAGGAAGCTGAGAAACAAAGNCAGACACCTGCACAAAATTAAATCCAAGCATCAGGCTTGGGGCTACGACCTCCTGGCAGAGTACCTGATCAGTGAGCACAAGGCCCAGGTTCAATCATAATACAAAACAAATAACTAAACAGAATATGAAATAAAATGATAGAAGCCTCAGGAGGAACCAGGTGTTTCTAGCCTGGATTCTGTCCCAATGTCAACATGAGTCCAATCCCTTGAACTTGCAAAGCCTGATGCCTCTCACACTTAACATAGCAAAATGCTGTGTGTCTACTGAGTCACAGCAGCCAGCTTTGTTTTAAAATTTAGGGTTTCTATATTATGGAACACCCTGTTACCCATAAAACACATTTTTATCCCAAAGTGGTACTTGCTCAGGTGGTTTCAGGCTGCTGAAATGCATCACTATTGGGTCCCCATCACAATTCCTGCAGGTCTGGCTTCCAGGTTGCTGGCATAGGTAATACTCTGCTAAGTCATGGCATCTTGTGACCCATGACTGTACCTACCTATTCCTGAAAGGTATTGACATTGGTTTCTTTATTTTATACTATCTAAATTCCAACCCCCCATATGAAAGCAAACCCCCAAATTTTGCCTAAAGCAAGCTGATTTCTCAAAGGCAAAGAAACACTTTCTCTCCAGCAAGTTGTCACATGCCACCACACAAAATCACCAGTGGCCCCTTAGAATTCACTTTCGTTGCTTTTTATTGAGTTTTCTTCAAACAATATATTTTGATCATGTTTCCTCTCCCCTAGGTCCTCCCAGATCTCCCCAACCTCCCTCTCACCCAACTTTACATGTTCTCTCCCTCTCATTCTCTCTCAAAATAGGAAACCACAAAACCATAAATCAAACAAATAAAAAAACAGTAAGACAAAAATGCCAAAATAAAAAAAGAAGCAAACACACATCAAAAACAAAAAAAGAAAAACACAAAAACATGGAGTTTGTTCTGTGTTGCTCAACTGCTCTTGGGATTGACATTCCAGTGACACTTCATTGGAGGAAACTGATGTTTCCATTTGCCGATGNGTATCAGTTCCAAAAAGCTTCTTGATTAGGGGTTGGANCTTGCTGGACCTTGTGTCCACTTCCCCCTCTCAGAGCTGAGACCCCATCTAGCTTGAACCTGCGCAGATTTTATGCATGCTGCTACACTCTCTGTGAGTTCATGTATGCATCAGTCCTGTTGGT
>LZPO01097238.1:85786-109181 GCA_001675575.1 Neotoma lepida | reverse complement strand
ATTTCTTATCCCTCTCTCCTCAAGAGCACCCTGGGAAAAAGTGGGAGGTGGCCTCCCACTTCGTTCCAGATCCTTTGACCATCATCTACTTTTGGTTAACCATCACCATCACATGTTATAGATCCCAAAGCAGCTGTTGCTTCTATTCTCTTTCCTGGGATGGCCATTATGAAGGTTCTGACCTTATTTACAAATGAGTTGCATATGTCTTGATATCTACATTTATTTTTAAGTGAATAAGTTATAGCAGAAGCAGCAAGAGGTGGGGAAAATTCTCCCCTTGGCACCTAGTTCTCAGTACTGGCAACTGACATAGCTGGTTTAAGATTCCCTCATAAATCCAATCCAAGTTATATAACACACCCCTTTCTTTCTCTATCTCTCTTTCCCTCTTTCTGTGTCTCTATCCCTCTCTGTGTCTCTCTCTTAGTCCCCCTATTTGTGTTTAGTTTATTCTTAAAATTTAAAATTATTTCATAGATGTAAAAAAATACAGTCTCTGGAATCTCTGACTTAAAATCATATTGAGGGTATCACTATTGCTTTTATATAACTATTTTTATAAATATTACATGTATATTTTAATGAATGACTATAAAACCCTAAAGAGCCCACCAAAAAGCCAACATGATAGATAGCTGAGTGGATAAAGGTGCTAACCCTGACAACATGAGTTTGATGTCCAGAATCTACATGGTAGAAGAAGAAAACTGACTCCAGCAAGTTGTCTTCTGACCTTCACATGTCACAGTTTGTGAATGCCCAAAGCATGTGTGCATGTACACACACACACACACACACACACACACACACACACACTCACAATATACGTAAAAACTCAATTAATAATTCAAAGAGTTAATGAATGAATTCAGCCAAGTGACAGGGTATAAAATCAACATGCTAAAATCTGCTGCATTTCTGAACATTAACAATCAACAATCTGAGAAGGAAATCAAGAAAACAACTCCATTTACATAGCATCCAAAAGAATAAAAGAGTTGAGCGTTAACCAAAAAGTAAAAGGCTGCTATGCTTACAAATGCAAAACACTGCAGAATAAAGGAANACAACTATACACAAGGACCTCCCTGGTCATAGACCGAGAGATTTAGTGTTGCTGGGGCAGGGATGCACCTATCATTGTAAATCTGTTCAATGCAACTGAATTACACACTTACAATTGTTTAATTAGCATACCTCTATTGTGTACATTTTACCACCGCAATAGTGATGGAAGAAAATCATTGTGTTCACCACAGACCAGAAAGTTGACGCTGGTCTGTGAGAGTGCAACAGGAGATGCACAGACGAGGGGCTGCCCCAGGCACTGAAATGAGGAAGGCCTTGCCATGGTGACCATGGGAAAGTGAGAACAGTCCCCGCAAGAAAGCCCAATGTCTGTTTCACAGAGAGTGGAAACCTATTCCATTTCACAGTGGATGAAAATTAATCTCTCTTATAAGACCAGGGTAAACTAAAGAAGAAACTGTTTAATGGCAAAATTTGTTTCATTCTAAATCCTTTTGGGAAAAAANTAAGTAACTTCCCTGGGCAATCCATGCACAAGTGTGCAATATATAGTTCATTCTGAGTGTGTACTCTCCACATTCCCTGCAGTCTTGTTTATTTTGCCTACTGAATCTATGAAAATATAAGAATCAAAGTGTTTGCTATATTTTAAAAAATAGTATTAAATATAGAGTAGACAGATTCATAAGGCCCATGCATATGAAAGATAATCTTTTTTCTTTATGAAATTTATTTTGAAAGATAATCTTTATAATCAGTTATTTTAACCCAATGCCCTACATAACAGTATTTACTCTTATCCCTATTTTTACTTTCGAATGCAACCCTTGGGAGGGGTGTGTGTATGTGTGTGTGTGTTGTCTGTGTCAAATGTGACTGACACTTTCAATCATTTTCATTTTAAACATTTAAAACCACCTAAAGCCTGGATACACCTAGACATAAACTCTTTAAATAGCACAAACTGTGTTCCAAGGTAAGCATGAAACAGACTTTTAATGAACAGACATATATAGAACCATCCAGTCAANGACCCTTTGACCTCCCTTACCAAGCTCTAAATCCCTCCATGAATAATATGATAAATTCCTCCAATGAAATATGCAGCTGGGGTTGTAANACGACATGATGCTGACACCCATACAAGGTCAGTTAGAGGCTCCAGGGAATCATTTTGGGAAAGCTGAAAAATAACTATCAGAAAAGGAACATACCCTCCAGACATCAGGGGGAAAGGCCACACCTAGAGCAGCAGCAATCACAGAAAGAGAAGCCACAAAATCCCTCTCTCTCTCTCTCTCCTTGGCACTTGGTGCTTAGCACTGGCAACTGTCAGAGCAGGCTCAAGACATTATTTCAAAAAGACTTCTCAATGAAGCTCAGGAGCCCAAGACCATCTGTGTACCTTATCCTTGGGAAACTCAGACCAAGCGGAATGTGACTATGTGCTGAACCTGACAAACAAAACACTGTGAGACTATAGAAGAAAACCTAATAATGTCTACATAGCATTCTGCAAGCCAAAAATCTGGGAGAATGAAAGTATTTTCACACAGACTCCAATCAGCACAGAGGACATTGGCAAGAGCTGCACAGGGCCAGAGGCAGCATGAACAGCTGAAGTCCTGAAACAATTTGAAAAGGTGTGACTAGATCTAGACTCCATGTGTGAAACACAGTCATTGGACCTGGACAAAATCTGTAATCCAAGTATCCAAAGGAAGACTTAGATGGAAGAATAGGATTGCCCAATACAGAAAACCTCTCAGGGATGAAGAAGGAACACAAGAGAATCCATGTGAAAGTCAACAGTCAGGCCAGCTAGTTTTCATAGCCTGTATCTCCACTCAGTTCTCTTTCCTTCCGTATCTATTCCATCAGTGTTTAATGCCCAAGGTTCCTTTAGCAGGCCATCTTGGCCCTGCTCTTTTCATGCCCTGTTTTGCTAAACTTCCTTCCCAAGGGAGATGCAATCANTATCTACCTCATCTCCTAAGATTTCAGTGACAAACCAGGGCACAATACCACTGGTGTTCACTCTGAAGATCCAATGAGTTTATTGGACTCCCTTATAGACCACAGATGAAGTGTTACATACAAAGGTATAGAGTCCCCACCCCTACACACACACCAGCGTATCACATCTGGAAAGCCTTTACCAAGCAGGGATAAGGGCTTCCATGTAGAGGCATAGAGCTGCCTCCCTCTTTTAGTAATCTGTTGTCCCCCAACCCTGCCAATAAACTCTAGCCCCTCCCTAAGGCTCCTGCAAATAAGGCAGAGTTGCATACAGCAGATGGTAGGGAGAGGCTAGATGCTCCATTCTCCATGATTGAGTGTTAACAGTTAACAAGCCCAGATGGAACAATCATTTTTGCAAAGGATCCAACTGAACTCCCCAACATGGCAGTTGATTGGCTCAGAGGACAATCACACGTGACACCCTATGTTGTGGCCCCCATCTCTTGTTCTTTTCTTTTGCTTTTTNTTCTCCAAAGGAATGGTCTGGCCTGGTTTGCAGGGCACCTGTGCCTCAGCCTCCTGGGAGATGGGACTGTTCTATGTGATCTGATAGCCTCTAGTCTACTTCTAGCCAACGTTCCCTTGTCCTCTTGGTTCTTGTTATCCCTATGATTCCCCCCTCCTATTTATATAATCCAGCACTTTTTCCCTGTCATCCCACTGCTAATCAATAGTCTTTTTATTAATAATTTTTTAAAATGCTGTGTGCATGGGTGTTTGTTAGTGTGTATGTCATCTGTGTACCACATGCATCCTTGACGTTTCTTGTTCTATTTGGTGCTTTTTAAAATGTTTACTTAGTCACTTTTGATGGACTTCACTTTTCTGCATTCATAAATCTCAGGATCCATCCCTGGTGCAGGGCCTGACTTTTTGGAGCCCAGTGCCTGTGGTGGGACACCTGGCGCAGTCTTGGCGCAGGGAGGAGGGTCTTGTCCTGCCTTGGCTGAGAGTGCCAGACTTGGGGGACTCACCATGGGAGACCTTGTATTGGAGAAGGTGGGAGTGGGGGTGGGTTGAGGAGGGGAGCTGGTGGGGCGGGAGGAGAGGGAGATCTGAGGTTGGTATGCAAAAGGAGTGAAAGATCTTTTTAATAATAAAAAATAAATAAATGAATTTAAAAAAACATTAAATTGCACAAAAGTAAATGTTTAACAATGGAGCACTGGTTTATCCTGTCTCTTATACACATCTAGATGTGTATAAGAGACAGTACTTTACACTGTAAATCTCCCCATCCAAACACCCAAACCTTGGAATTCTGTCTCTGTAGGACAATGTATAATTGCTCAGAGTGTAACTTGGAGCCTTGAGCCTACATAAGCTGAGGNGGATTTCTGTGCAGGGCTGGTTCCCTTTTGTGCATTAGCCAGAATTAGTCGCCTGCTATTATTCAAGAGTTTTTCCTTTATTAATCTCTTAAGTGCATGGAGTGTTTTCTCACAGAGAAAGTGTAATGATGCTACAATAGCTCAGGCCGCCCTGGGTGCCAGGTGTTTTTGTACTGGACTTTCCTTAATTCTCCTGTGCCCTGACTGGGGAGGGAGCGATAAAGGGGGGTTAATACCTTTGTTTTAAAAACTGGGATGTAATTTGTAAACCATCACATTCANCACTTAGTGAATTTTGAATGTTTCTTTTTTTAGCATATTCATAAAGTTGCACGACCATCTCCACCCCCTAATTTGAGACTATTTCTATCTCCAATGAAAACTTCCTGTCCCATTAACGGTCACCCCNATTTCCTCTCACCTGGTGCCCAGTGACATTCATCTGCATTCTATCTCTATGCACTGACCGGCCTGTTCTAAACATTTTGTACCTCACACTGACAGGTTTGGGGAAATTATTCAGGATACTCATGCAGTGTTCATGAGACATTACTGGACAACTATATATATATATATATATATATATATATATATATATATATAGTGACCTGATGGCATTCTATTTCTGTTTTAATTGTCAATTTGATGCTGACTTTAACTGAGTTCTCTTAATTTCCAGGTATTCACTCCTTATACAAACTGGAGTCTCATGTAGCAAACATCTTATTGTACAGACACCTTACTTTTCTGTGGGGCTTTGGTACATGGTCCAGCCAGCTGTATGATCACTAAACAAAACATATGTTAATCATGATGTTGAGACATTTTCCTCATTAACTTTGCCTCTTAATGTTCCTCACAAAGTTGTAGTAGAGGAGACCCAATTGCCGGGGGGATGTCTTTTTGTATGCTGTGAATGTGTGTGGCTCCCATTGGATAATAAATAAAGCTGCATTGGCCTATGGCAGGGCAGGATAAGGTTAGGCAGTACATTTAAACCGAAGATGAGACAGAGAAGGGTGGGTTGAGAGAGACGTAAGCCCACCACCAAAGGGGCAACAAGATACCAGCAGACCGATAACTCCATAGCCATGTGGCAACATATAGATTATAGGAATGGGTTAATTTAAGATGAAGGAGCTAGCTAGCAAGAAGCTGAAGCCATAGGCCATACAGTTTGTAATTAATTTTTTAAAAATAAAAAAATAAAAACCTGTGCTTATGCTTATTGTACCATCTGTACCTGATCATTTTTCCACTTAAATGTTTCACCAGCCCATTTGTTTCTGTCATACTTCTGCCAATGACACACTGTATTAGTCAGGATTCTCTAGTAACAGAACTTATAGAATGAATACATATATATGTGTTTGTGTGTGTACATACATACATATATATGTATATACAGCAATAGATGATATAGATAGATAGATAGATAGATAGATAGATAGATAGATAGATACATACATACATACATACATACATACATAGATACATAGATACATAGATAGATACATAGATAGAAAGATACATAGATAGATAGATAGATAGATAGATAGATAGATACATACATACATACATACATACATACATAGAAGATTTATTGGAATGAATTACAGGCTGTGGTCTAGCTAATCCAACAATGGCCAGCTATGAATGGAAAGACCAAGAATTCAGTAGTCGAGTAGTCTACAAGGCTGGATGTCTCAGCTGGTCTTCAGTATGCACTGGAATCCTGAAGAAAGCTCTAATACCGGTGAAGGAAAGGACTTGCTGGAAAGATCAGAGTAGGCAGACAAAGAACAAAAGTGTCCCTCTTCTATGTCCTTATGTAGGCTGCCAGCAGAAGGCAAGGCCCAGATTAGATATGGATTAAAGATCTGGATTACAGGTGTGTCTTCTTGCCTCAAGATCCAGATTAAAGGTGTGTCTTCTCACATCTCAAAAGATCTGGATTAAAGGTGTGTTTCCCTACCTCAAAGATCAGGATTAGATATAGTCAAGTTACCAAGAATAAGCGATGGTTACACACACTGTACANNTGATTTTGTTAATTTGTTTGTTTGTGACAGGAACTGTCCAGGCTGGTCTCAAAATCCTGAGCAAGAACCGTCTGCCTCATCCTTCTCAGCAGTTGGCATACATTGCTGTGTCTGACTTAAAAAAAAAAATATGTGCTAAGGATTATCCATGAAAATGATATGTGGAGACATTTTGAGGCTTAAAACAAAGTCATCTCTACCCAGTGCCAGGTTCTTAGTAGCTCCAAAGTCTATGGCATTCATAAAAGAATGTTATTGGATTATACATCACATTCAATGAATTGTGCATGCTTTCATTATACATCAGTGACTTTTGACAAATGCTCACAACTGGGGAACCACTGTCACTGTCATATATGCAACATTTTTCTCTTAGAAATCTCTCTTGTTCCTCAACCTTCAGCCACCAACAACCTCTAGACTGCTTTCTGACATCATAGATTATTTTAGAATGATCTAGAATTGCAAAAATAAAATTGTGCAATTTGTCCTCTTTATGTTCACTTATGTATATTTTGTATATTTTTGAGATACAGTCAAGTTATTATATGTATCAGTATTTGTTCATCTTACTCGTGAGAAGTTATTCATGATATAAACATACAAAAATTTAGGCATCCATTCACCAGTTCATGAATATTTGATTTGTCTAGGCATTGGTGATGATGAATGGGACTTTTGTTTTTCCTGGGGATAGAATTGCTGTGTCACATGATAGGTATAGTATTAACTTTATAAGAAATCATCAAAATGTCTTTCAAAGTATATCAAGATTACTGATTTGGTATTTTTGTTGTTGGGTTTTTTTTTGTGTATGTGTTCTTGTTTGTTTGTTTGGTTGGTTGGTTGATTTTTGTTTTTAAGAACTATAGCCCCACTGTATTTGGTCAGGCTGACCTCAAATGCCAGGGCTCAATGGATCTCATCCTCCCAAGTAGATAAGATGACATACACAATCGAATACCCAGCTTTGAGATAATATATATAAACCAACTCTGGGCTGCTGGTAAATTTGAGATGTGTACTGCAGGCTTGACAAGGAAGAGTTGCAGTTTACTGCTCATACTGTCCTCCCTGCCGCAGGACCTCGGCTCCCCTTCAGAATAGTTTTTCATACAGAGGCCTGGTAAGAGTTTGCTGCTGAATGACTCTTCCCTTATGGGTCTTGTCTTAGTCAGTGTTCTATGGCTGTGAAGAGACACCATAACCTTAGCAGCTTTTATTAAAAAAAAAAGTACTTAATTAGGGTTGCATACAGTTTCAGAGGTTGTCCATTATCACCATGGCAGGAAGTATCATGGTATGCAGACAGACTGGAGAAGGAGCTGAGAGTTCTGTCCAGATCCACAAAGCAGAAAGAGCCAGGGCATTGGGAATGCTTTGGCTTTTGAAACCCTAAAGCCCACTCCCAGTGACACCCCTGCTCCAACAAGGCCATGCCTAGTCCAACAAGGCCACACTTCCTAATGCCACTCCCTAAGCATTCAAATCTATGAGCTTATTGGGGCCATTCCTATTTAAACCACCACATTCCACTCTCTGGTCCCCACAGGCTTGTAGCCATATCATAATGCAAAAATGCATTCAGTTCATCTTCAAAATTCTCCATAGTCTATCACAGTCTCAATACTGTTTTAAAAGTCTCTTCTGAAATTCATGTCAATCTCTTTAACTGTCTCCTGTAAAATCAAAAAGAAAAAGTAAATCACATATTTCCAACATACAATGACACAGAATAAACATTACTGTTGTTGGTTGGTCTTTGGTCTTTTGGCTCTTGGAGGGCCTGCCACCCAGNTCACAAATAAATCACACACGGACGCTTAGTCTTAATTTTGAATGCCCAGCCTTAGCTTGATTTAGTTTCTTGCCAGCTTTTCCTAACTTTAAATTATCCCATCTACTTTTTGTCTCTGGGTTTTCACATTCTCTTACTTTTGTAAATCTTACTCTTACTCCATGGTTTGCTGTGTTTTGGGGTGGCTGGCCCCTGGAGTCCTCCTCTTTCTCTGGCTCCTTTTTCTCTTTTTCCTTTCTCCCCTCCCAGATTTCTCCTTCTATGTATTCTCTCTGCCTGCTAGTCCTCTCTCTCTCTCCTACCTTGTTATTGGCCATTCAGTTCTTTATTAGGCCAGTCAGGTGTTTTAGACAGGCAAAGTAACACAGCTTCACAGAGTTAAACAAATGCAACACAAACAACAGTAACACACCTTAAAATAATATTCTACAACACATTACCATTCAAAAAGGGAAGAAAGGGAGATACCAGACCAAGGCAAAACTGAAAACCAGAAGGGCAAACTCCAAATTCTGTATCTCCATGTCTGATATCAAAGTGCTCTTCAGAAGATCTCCAACTCCTTCACACTTTGTTCACTGCAACACACTTCTCTCTCTTGGACTGGTTCCACACCTGGTTTGCAACTCTCCTTGGCAAGTATCCTACCACTCTGGCATCTCCACCATCTTGAGCTCTCCAACAAAATCCAGGCTTCACTGTCATATCTTCTGGGCTTCAGTGCAGGAACACCCCTGACACATGCCTGGCACCAGCAGCTTTTCTCATCTATGGAGTGAGATTCCACAACCCCTTTCTTGTATCCTTAACTCTAAAGCTAGAACCACATGGCTGAAGCTGCCAAGTTCTGCTGCTTGCTGGAGCTAGAACATGGCCCCCTTGTTTAATTACATCTTGTCAGCTTTCTGGTTTTAGTGGTTTCCTTCACTGCTTAAGCTTTCCTAAATTCTTTTTCACAATTTGGAAGCTTAGCTTGCTAGGGTCTTGTTCTGAGGTTTCCACTACCTTTATAAAATTTATCATGAGGATTTTCTTTAATCTGTTTATCTCCTTGTGCACAGGACTTAGCTCCATTACACTTCCTGGTGCCCCTTTTCTCCTCAAACTGTACATTTTGTAGTTTTCCTCTCTCAGCTTGTTCCTTTTCATTACAGAGCTGCATAAGAGTCACCAATAATAACCACACAACAAAGTCAGTAGTAGGCTGTCCTGAAATCTCCTCTGCCAATGCCATTAATCCAAAACTCTTCAATTTAGCCTCAGGCATATTTTTTTTGGACCAGGAAAAAAAAACAGCCACATTCTTTAACAAAATATTATGAGTGGTCTCTATGCTGCATACTAATAATCTTCCCCTCTGAAACTTCTTGAGCAGGGCCCNCCCAGTTCAAATCACCCTCAGCACCACTATTTTTAATGTTCCTAATAGGATGGCCCATTAAGCCCCATTTAAAATGTCAAATCACTTTTCTAACCCAAATTCCCAAAGTGTTCCACATTCCTCCCAACAAANGCATGGNCAGGCCTATCACAGCAATACCCTACTCCTGTATTAGTCAATGTTCTATTCCTGTAAAGAGACACCATAAGCATGGCAGCTCTTGTGAAGTAAAGCATTTAATTGGGGGTTGCTTACAGTTTCAGAGGTTTAGTCCATTATCACCAGGGCAGGAAGCATGGTTGCATGCAGACAGATATGTTGCTAAAGAAGGAGCTGTGTTCTATGTCCAGATCCACAGGCAGCAGAAAGAGCCAGAGCACAGGGAATGGCTTGGGCTTTTGCTCCATGGCTTGAGCCTAGCCCCCAGTGACACACTTCTTCCAACAAGGCCACATCTACCCCAACAAGGCCACACCTACTCCAACAAGGCCACACATCCTAATGTCACCCCCAAAGCATTCAAATTTATGAGCCTATGGGAGCTATTTCTATTTAAACCACCACAGGTCTCTAGCACTCAATTCTATCTTAGTATGGGGAAGTCTCACCTTCATGAGTAGACCATGACAATTTTTCTTCCTGTCAATTCCTGAAGTGATCAAAACCAAAATATTTGATTTACCAGACCTGTAGATTGTGGAATATATGTAGTTGTGGTTGGTTTAATAAAGAAGCTGACTGATCAATAGCTGGACAAGATAAGGTAAGGTAGGAGAACCAGACTAAGGACACTGGGAAGAAGGGTAGAGGCAGAGGAGTCACCAGCTAGACAGAAAAGAAGCAGGACATGCAGGAGAGGTAAAAGCCACAGGCTTCAGGGCAGCACATAGATTAATAGAAACAGGCTAATTTAAGTTGTAAGAACTAGTTAGTAATAAGCCTGAGCTATTGACTGAGCATTTATAATTAATAATAAGTCTCAGAGCTGTTATTTGAAAAGAAGGTGGCAGAACAGAGCTGATTGTGGTCCCAATGAAAAACTCCACCTACAGCAGATTCTATCAGACACTGCTGTGTTCTGCTTCCTAAACCCTGGACTTCATTCGTCCCTAGATTCTGGACAGGAAAAGCCTTGCACCTTGGCAGATTGTAGATTTTTATAGCTTTTACATTTGGTCTTAAGTTTTCATAAAAAGTTAGTTCCAATGACCTAATCTACATCAACTTATTCTTTTCTTNCACTTCCTCTGTCATATCTGCAGACAGATCTGCTTNATAGTCTATCCATGTTTCAAATTGTTTGAATGTTTATAATAGGTATGNATTCTGCTTGTAATCTACAAAAATAGTAGTTATTTCCAAATTGAAAAAAATTTAGTCATGATTATCTTTAAATTTTTCTAAAAATAATCTGTGCCTTCTTTTCCTACAAAGTCATTGTGGAAAACTACGAGAAGTATTTCCCCCATTTCTGTTACAAGANGAAGCTATCATTTGCANCCTGAAATTAGAGGNTGGGTGAGGACAGGGAGGGGACACCCAAGATAGTGGACATGAGATCAGACTAGTCGTTAGAAGTACATAAGTTATAAGTTCCCACATTCCCAGATGCGGCCTTATTTAGATATAGACATACTTAAGAAAAAGTCATGATGGAATAGGTTAGGTCCTTAATCTAAATTACCAGTNTATCACAAGGAGAGAAAATATAGAGACAAAGGACACAGGAAGAGCATCTTGTGAAATGGGGGCCAGAGTGAGACATTCTTCATTCCATGAGGAATCAACAGTCTCTTTAACAAATTGTGATGATAAAATTGAATATCCACCTGTAAAAAGATAAAAGTGGATCCCAAAATCAAACTCAAAGTTTATCAAAGACCTGAAATGACATATTTATCAATGAAAACATAATTGGAAAGCTTCAGGACGTTGACCTTGACAATGGTACCAAATACTTCATATGGCAAATGAAATATACAACACAATGAAACTAATCTATGGACTGAAAGAAAACATTTGCAATCACATATTTGATAAGAGGTTAATATTAAAAACATGTAAGGAACTCCCGTAACTCATAGTGGGGGAAAAAATTAAAAAAAGAAACAAAGAATTTGAAGAAAAATAAAAATACCATTTTTTTCAATGAAGACACAAATAACCAATGGGTACTTAACACAGAGCTGGAGCAATGGGTCAATGGGTAAAGCATTTGCCATGGAAGGATATGGTCCTAAGTTCAGGATCCCATAATACACCCAAGGACAGACATGGTAGTGGGAATCTGTAATCCCAGCACTCCTGTGATGAGATGGGAGACTGAGAGAGGGGAATANATGTCTTTTTGTGGAAAAGAGAAAAACTGGAACACATATACAATTGGTAGAATAGAATATTGTATAGTTGCATAAATATTTGTATGGAATACAAATCCAATATCATACAATCCAATAAACCCATCTCTGAGTATCTATCCAAAAGAATTTAAAATAAGACCTGAAGATACATTAACAGTATCATATTCACTCAAGCATTAGTCACAGTAACCAAGACATGGAAATGACCTAAATGTGCACTGAAGGATGACTGTATAAAGAAAATTCAGTATACTGTGTCTACACAATAGACTATTATTCAGACCTGAAAAAGAAGGAAGTGGTATATACAGTACAACATATGATACAACAGAAATGAACNAGAGGACATTATGGCAAATGAAATAAGCCAGTCACAGTAGGACAAACACTGTATTACTTTTTTTTAACAAGGTTTCTAGTAGTCAAACCTATAGATGTAGAAAATAGAGTGATAATTGTCAAGTGATGGATGAAATAGGAAATAGGGAATCATTATTCCACAAATATGGAATTTCATTCATCCAAGGTGAAAATTANCTACATATCTATTGTACAATAATGTATAAATAGTTAATAGTATACTAGACACATAAAAAGTTTACTGAGAGGGTGCATCTCATATTATATGTCTTTTATAACAATAAAAAATTAATTATTATTAGTCACCACCCAAAAGGCCAACAACTTATATGAGGAAATAGCAATCACATACATTGCTAGTAAGGCAAAGTAAGTTTTTGGTAGATATTTGGCAATATCTCACACACATGCCCACTTCGAAGCCTTTGGACTAGCAGTCCTACCTCTAGGATCTATCCTGTGATACATTAGCATAGAATAAAAGACATTGCACAAAATGATTCCATGCTGGAATATTGTAATACCAAAAATGAAACATAATGAAGTACTATGCGTGTGGTGCTCAAAGGGAACTAGAAGCATCATGGTGACGAGGAACTGAATATGTGTCTCACCCAAATTTGAGTTAAAGCATTAACTCCTGATAGGGTATTTGGAGAAGGCACATTTGGGAGTTAATTAGGTTCAGAGGAGGTACTGAGGGATGGGACCCCAGATGGGAAAAATATCCAAATAAAAAGAGAATGAGAAATCAACTTCTTTCTCCCCACCATATGAAGACGGGTATGGAGGAGGCAGACCTTCATGAAAACGGAATCTGCCAGCGCTTGAGCTTGTACTTGCAGCCTCCAAACTATGAGAAACAAATGGGTTTTGTGTAAGCCACTGAGTCTATAGTATTTTGTTCCAACAGTCTGTCTCAGTTACATTTTTGTTGCTGTGATAAAATACCCTGACAAAAAAATCAGCTTAGAGGAGAAGGGTTTTATTTTGGTTCACACTTCAGGGTACAGACCTTCATCGTATCCTGAGGAGTCATGGCAGCAGGAACTTGAGGAAGCTGGTCACACTGTGTCCACAGTCAAGAAACAGAAACAAGGAACACTAAAGACCTTCTCTTTTTAACACAGTCCGGGAGACCAGCCTAGGGAATGGTGCTACCCACAGTAGTCAGGTCTTCCCACTTCAATTAACCTAATTAAGAAAATATCTTAGCAGCATGCTCACAGGCTCTTCTCCTAGGTGATTCTAGACCTCATCAAGTTGACAGCTGAGATTAATCATCACACAGCAGCTACCTGGCTAAGTCATGTGCTGCTATTGCCTGGTCTTCAGCATATGTTGTTAAGTGAGAAAACGTAGAGAAAAGTCGGTGTGATTGGTTAATTGTGGGTGTCAGCTGGACTTGATGGAGGCTTCTTCAAGGACTGATGAAGCATTACTTCCAGTTGTGTCTGTGATGGTGTTTCCAGTGACTATCAACATATGAATGGGGAAGACTGGCTCTCAATGTGAGCAAACCGCATCCAAACAGCTGGGGACCCAGGTGGAACAGGAAAATGGAAGAAGAGGAAAACATTCTTGTTTTTCTTTCCAGAGTAGGGAAAGTTTCTCCTGCTGGTGATCTTGGACATCAAACTCCATGTTCTTTGGGCTTTGGAATCTGTGAGTAGCTTGAGCCTCAATATGAGACTAGGACTCATTGCTGGAGACTCATCGCTGGCCTCCTTGGTCCTAAGACTTCCATCTTGTTAGACTAAGCCTCTACTGGCTTCTCTGATTCATGGCGGTGTTCAGCCTCTGTGATTGGGTGAGGCAGTCCTCTCATGCACCCTGCCCCACTGCCTTTATATACATACATTCTATTGGTTCTCTTTCTCCAGAGACTCTGACTGTCCCAGTGGGTATCATATGCTATCATNTATTTACACAGGAGGGAAATGCATATGTATATTCATTGAAAAATATTAAAGATAAACCATAAAAATTTAAAGTTATTTTTAAGAAAAAAAATAGTACAGAAGAGATAGAAGTAAGAAAAATGTTCAATATAGCTTTCTATTAATTTACTATTGCTGTAACAAGTTACCACAAACTCAATGATTTTAAAAACACATCTGGCAGTTCATACATCAGGATTTTGAGTGCGATGTAGACTGTCTTCTCTTGCTTTTCTCAGCTTCCACTGACTGCCTCTTTCCCTGGTGTATGTGTATTCTCTTGCCCTTCTTGGCTTCTACAGACTGCTCACTTTGCCTAGCTCATGGCTCTTCCTCATATTCAAGGCCAGCACCAGCTGGTGAAGCCCTTCTCTACCATCTCTCTGGTACACTCTCTTCCGATGTCCAATGCCACTTTTTAGGGACCCGGTGATGACACTGGGACAACGCAGGTAACCCGAGACACTCCCCCTCTTGTAAAGCCAGTTGATTAGCAACCTTAATTCCACCTATAACTACATTCAGCTTTATCATGTAACCTCACATATTCATATTATTTTTTATTATAAGCGATACAATATATTTGACTTTGGAGCACAACTTCAATGAAAAAAAGATATTTCCAAAAACCTCTATAAGTTGAAAATAAAGTATAACAAATGAAGTTTAAGATTTATCTGTTGCCAATTAGTTGTCTGGGATCCTTTGGCTCTGCCCATATAGAAGTCAGGAGTAGGCAGAGTGGTTCCTTAGCAGCTTTTGCATCCCTCAGTATTAGACAGAAGAGGGCAGAGGCAGCAGGTAAGACCAGCAATAGATTGTATTCTCTAATGGGACAGTCCTCCTGGAGCCTCAGGTATTGGGGCCTTTAGCTCTGTAAGAACTACAGCTCTGCATAGACCTGGAAGGCTGAGATTCCTCAGTCTGCAGAGCCGTGGTACTGTAGCTTCCAGATGAGCCTAGATATCAGCATTCCCCAGCGTTTGCCAGTATTACAGCTCCATATATTATCTTTGCTCAATAGAAAGAACCAAAGTCCATTGGGAAGTTGGGTGATATCCTGGCTTCCTCTTGCAAAGTGGGAGGTTTCTCACATTTCCACCCTATGGCTAATATTTTCTGGTAGCAATAAAATTGAATTTCACACTTTTAGTTTTCCAATAGTCTATGCCAGTATGCAAGCAGAAACACACCCTGGTATTTAAATAAAGTAACTTCTGGGGTGGAAAATGGCAAGCCAGCTTTATCCCATAAAACTGCAGAACTGATCTAAAACTGGTATACGAACTAAAGAACTCCAGCATGAGAAACAGAGGGGAAATAGTAAAACTAACATTTCAAGGGCCAGATATACGGCATTTTTGCTGGGATGTCCATAGGATGNANGCTTCAGGAATNCTATGTTGCAGATGAAATAGAACCAGGTTGCTTGTGTACAAAGTCTTGTGTTCTTTTTATGGATTCTCTCCATTTTGTGTTTTTTTGCTTTTGGAAAAGAAATACTCAACCCTGAGGTTCTTTTGGTAATAAGACCTTTCCAAAGGGCTCTGTTCTATAGCACTCAATAAATCTTTTCAAACAGTAAAACTAAAGGCAAAATTTTTTGAATGCCCCTGGAACAATATCCTGTCTCACAAGTAAGTATTAATACTTAACAAAAAGAAATTCTTTTTTAAAACGTACACACAATTCAGCTTAGACTGGAGACTTCTANCACTCAGACCCCTTAGGAAAGTCAGTGTTCTCAACAGGCTGATAATTAGGTTATTATGACAGTCTGGCCCTTGAGTTAGGAGTAATTTTCTGCCATCAACAACTTCAACAACTTGGTGAAGGGTAGGATATAAGAAATAAGTGAGTGAAGGGGAGGAAGGGTGGGAGGGATGGAGGGAAAGAGGGAGGAAGAAAGGAAGGAAGGAAGGAAAAAAAGAAGGAAGGGAGGGAGGGAGGAAGGGAGGGAGGGAGGTAGGAAGGGAGGGAGGGAGGAAGGGGAAGGGAAGAGGGAGAGAGGAACATTCCAATCCATTTGGGAATGCATATCTCATTATTCTGGGCAAAGACAAGATATCCAGCTTTTGAAAGTTTACATTTGAATAAAGCTTTTGAGAAATAGAACACTATGTCTTATTTATGGAGAATATATCTTGTTTTGTTTTTAGAAACCGAGATCTCATTGTGCTTCCCCGGTTGGTCTCCAAATCTCAGGTTCAGGAAATTGCTCACTTCAGCCTCCTTTAGCTGGTACCAGCTGCTTTGTTCTGCAGTTTTAGAGAATCATTAGATCACATTGTTTCCTTAAAACCTTGAGTTTACAGATCTCTGAGATCTAAGCCACGCTTCTGTGGAGAACCATTCAGATCTTCACACTTGCTATAAAAATTACCTTAAGGTGAAAATATATAGAGGCACAAAAATGCAGAAAGAATCTTATCTGAACCTCACTTTTCCAACAGCAGCAGACCCACTGAAAAACACGCCACCATTAACCCCATTCTCAGAGAATTCCCTGTGAAATCAGCCACCATGAAAGATTGTCCATGCGATTAGCATAGAAAAGCCCAATAGCACTTTCCATGCTTTCTGGTTGAAAGTACCCACCCCACCTCCACCCTACCTTCACCCCACTTCCACCCCACCCCCTCTTTACCAAGACTTCTCTCAGGCCATTTACATGCATGTGTAAGTCAATTTTGTCTTTTTTTATCCTTTTAATATGTATATTGTCAGTTAACTCACTGACCCNGACCTTTCTAACTTAAAATGGTAGTGAAGATTTTCTCCAATTACAGGAGCCTCTGAGACATGATCTGGGAGGCAGAAACAGCAGAATATGCATGTGTAAAGATATAAAACCAACCAACCTGTCCAGACTAAAATACTGTAAGCGAACAGCTTTGGCCTGATAGTAATAATATTTCTGGNTTTTGTTTGTTTAGGGGGTTGCTTGTTTTCTGTATATTTGCTTGTTTTGTTTTGCATTTTCTCCTGTGATTGCCTTTTAAGACTTGTTCTAAGCCAGTTCTGAGGCTTGCTGTGGGAGGATTATGAAACCTAATCAGTTAGTGTTCAGTGAATCCACTTAAGTGGCAATTAATGAGCACCTCCTTGGTTCCAGGTCTTGAGATAGGTGANCGGAAATCCAGACAGGAAAGGATGGTTTCTTTAGTGATTATCATGTCAGTCTTCCCTAGAAATGCCCACACAGGCATGCAGGCAGGTTTTGGTAGTCCTAGAGAGCTCTCACTCCTACCAAGTTACTAACCAAGACTAACAAGGAAATCGGGGGTGGGGGGGGAAGAGGTCCAAATGGTATAGCACCGATTTAGGACCCTTAGAACAGATTTGGGAGGCCACTGTCATTCAGACACCAAACATCACAGCTGAGTCTTTGAATGAGGCTGTAGATATTCCTGTTCCTCCATTTGAGTTGACCCTTTAATACTCTACTGTTAACCTCTACTGACCTTCTGAACAAAGAACTCTTTCCCGAAAGATACCCAGAGGCTAAGCCCATACCCAATCCCTTGTTAATTAACCCAGCTTTTGCCAGCATCAATCATAACACTTTGGTTCTTTCTCTAGTAAATCCACACAGAACTCACTGAGAAAGCTCAGCCAAGTCAACTAAGGAGAATAAAAACACAAGATAGCTGGATTACAGTTGTGGGGAAGCACTTAATGACAGAGATTTACAGGAACTCAAAGGGAAAAGCAAAGATTAGTGTTTTAAAACCCAGCCAGCACTTGAGNCCACAAGAAAACCAGTGCATGCTTTGGTGGCAGAAAGAGGATGGCAGTTGTCTTCTATGTTCCTGGTGTGGGGTTTCAACNTCTTTGGTGATGGTATTGGCTGTTTTGGTGAACTGCCTGAGTGGCTCCTGGGCAGCAGGCACAACAGCTACCTAGACAGGACTGCTGAGGGTAATTTCTGTGGTGGTTCTATCACACATGGTCAGCTTGTAGGACTTCAAGAAAGGGGTAGTTTGAGTTTTTGGTGCCAAAAAAGAGAGGAAGGGAAGAGAAAAACTTGAAATGTCAGTCTGGACAGTTGTAGCCAGATACTAGAAACTGAAATTCAAGCAAGATCCAGCCCACTTTACAGCTAGATAACAACCCTACTCTTGACAGTGGCCAGCACTAGAATCCAGTGAGAGGTGCTCTAGAAGTCTTTGCTAAAGGTCATTTTACTGTCTGTAGTCATAATTACCCTCAGTTCTACCAAAGGTAACCATAAAACAGGCACTTACAAACTGCCTTTGCTCAACTCCTCCATGCTGCATAGGTATACTCACCACTCAGTGTGACTACCTAACCTGGCTAATCCTCCTCACAGTTGGAGACACAAAGAAATGACATGGTCCTAAACCTGTAGTCACCTTGGATTCCAGGAACAGCAGAACCTTGTGGGGCACAACTCCACCCCATTGTGAGGACGATCATCAGTGAGGGTGAGGCTGCACCCTGGACTCATTCATTGTGTTCTGGGAACCAGATTGATTTCTCCCATGAGAGCAATAAGGATTTCCCCAGACCACCTAGCAGCATCAGAACTGAGACAAGGATCAGTGCACCTTGACCAGGATTGCTTAATTATACACACNTCTTCCTCCTTGCCCCATTTTTTCCCTCTAAACTTGCAATTCATATCAGCTCCCTAAAGATAAACTTGGGGTCACAAGACCCCTTGGTCTCTTCTGTGTGTTGTTCAAACCTTCTCTCTCAGCTCTTCACTGTTACTCATCTCGTCTTAATTGCCAAATCGGTATGGGTAGCCAATTCTAGCCTTCCGAGGCTGCTAGAGCCTACCATAAAACTCCAGGTACAATCAGAATAAGATTTATTTATGTGCAAAGCTGATTTAATTCTGTTAAATATGACCCCATTTACCAGGCATATGNTGTAAACCTGTAATGTAATCTCAGGAGTCAGGGAGCAAATACAAAGATTGCAAGTTAGAGGCCAGCCTGGGCTAAATAGGATCAAATAGCTTGAGAGAAGAGAAAAAGTTTCTTTGAATCTGGAGAACAAAACATTAAAGAGACANCAATGTCTCAAGCCAAAGTCATAAGAAATTATCATCTGCCATAAGTCCATGTAGTTGCAGACAACTGATTCTTCCTCAGCTTGATTTTGAGTTAGCAGTTTATGACATTTTCCACTCAAGTTCTAGAAATTCTTGCCCAGTTGTGCTAGTCAGCTCTCTATCCCTGTGATAAAATACCTGAGATAATCAACTAATAATTATATTAGTATCACATACCTATATAATATAATATTAAAAAGATTAAATGTAATTGTTACTAGACAATGCTACCTATGTAATGGGGATGTTGTTCTGTATGCTGTGAATATGTGNTGCTCTGATTGGTTGATAAATAAAGCTGTTTGGCCAATGGTGAAGCAGAATAAAGTTAGTAAGGACATTCTACCTAGAGGGAGAGAGGAAGAAGAAAGCAGAGCTGAGTAGATGCTGCTAGCCACCTCCAGGAAAAGCAAGATTTAACAGTACTAGTAAGCCACAGGCCACGTGGCAAAAACATAGACTAATAGATATGGGTTAATTTAAGATGTAAGAGCTAGCTAATGAGAAGCCTGAACCATTAGGCCATAGTTTGAAAATAACATAAGCCTTTGTGTGTTTACTTGGGTCTGAGCAGCTGCGGGAGCCAGTCGGATGGACAACATATTCTCCTATATTTGGCATGCCAACCTGGGGCTCTTGAATTTCCATAAGGCCTAAAAGAGTTTAAAAATGGCTTCTAAACACAGAATAATGGAGCCAAAAACAGCTTCCTACTTCATGTCTCATGTGGGCTGAGAGACACCGCAGCATTTGGGCTTGACCTGCAGCATGGTAGATTCCTGCTGTGGTACACAGTGGTGTCTGCAAGCGACACAGCAGGCTGTGTGGTGGATTTAGCTTTTGGTAGTTAAAAAAAGAAAAAGAAAAGAAAAGAAAAGAAGAGAAAAGAAAGGAAAAGAAAAGAAAAGAAAAGAAAAGAAAAGAAAAGAAAAGAAAAGAAAAGAAAAAGAAAAAAATGGTTTCTGGGCTACACGCTGCTGGATTAAATGTAATTGTTACTGGACAATGCTACCTATGCATAATAAAACTCAATTCTGTGCTTTACAAGGTGAGACATATTCTGAGATTTTAGCAATGAAGACTTCATCCTAGGGAATGCAGTGTGAATTCTCTGAAGATATTTTAAGCAGAGTGAAAATCAGAATTTGGCATATGAACAAAGAGAAGAAGGTATGTCTTTCATTAATCAAATCAGTTTTGGATTAAAAAATTATTTTTCATGCTGGGTATTGAACCTAGGGGTATATGCATACTAAGCCTCTATGCATCCACAAAGTGCCAGACCCCAAAAGATTATTTTTAGCAAGGTACAATGGCACACACCTGCTATCTCAGCACTTGGAAGCAGAGGCAGGAGACCCTTGAAAGTAGTNGTGGTAGAAAGGTTATGGAAGGGAAAGGTAGGGAATAGGGAAGATGGAGGGCAGAGGAGGAAGATTAACCAAAATTAAGGAAATATAAAAAAGCCTCATGGTTGCTAGCTGTTGGGCCCGGCAGTCTTCCCTCCGGGATGAGAAGTGAGAACACCTTGTGGTTTCTGCNTGAACATTGTATTCTGTTCCTTCTAGCCTTGTTTGGCCAAGCAGATGCTGAGAAAAGGAAGTTCGATCTGTTTACAAGGAAGTTAAAGCGATACATTGTATTTTACTACTGCCCTTGGGTGCTTTCCGGTGCCTGCTGTGGGGGGGGTGAGGGATATATAAGGTTCCCCTGAGCTTCAATAAAAGGCATTCTTCTTTCAAGAGTGACCCATGTCTCCTGTGCTTTATTTCAGTCTCCAACCCTTGCCCGCCTTGCGGTCCATAAGTGGTGCAGGCACCACAGCTAGCCACCATCTCAGGACAATCTGGGAACTCAGTAAATGCTTTGAGAAAAATCTAAGAGCATTGGGTTCAGTCCCACTTCTTTTCCTATAAATATAAACATCTACCCTGTAATTTTGATGTGAAACAAGGGTAGCTGTGGCAGCTTTTCCACTTTTGTTTGTTTTTGTTTTTGTTTTGAGACAGGCTCTCACTATGTAACTTTGTCTGTCCTGGAACTCACTATGTAGACCAGGCTAGCCTCACACTCACAGAGATCCCCCTGCCTCTGCCTCCTGTGTGCTAAATTTAAAGGCATGCACTACTATGCCCAGCTAGCTTTTCTACTTCTTAGTTCTAATTTTCGCTTCAACCCTTCTGCCTGAAGTCTTCTTTTCTTTCTCAATAAGGAATTTTTTTAATGTCCCAAGGAGGAAAAAAAAATGGTTGTATAATGTCAGCTCAGTTGCCTGTATGATTCTCTTTTCTCTAGGGCTTTGCCCTTTAATTCTGTTTAGCTCGGCAGTTCTTTGATACCTTTGAAAAAAAAATACATAAACATAAATGTACATATATGTTTTATATAAAACATATTTAAAAGTTAAATATACATGTGATATGTTAGCTTTTATTAGAAGAAATATTGTTCAGACCATTCTAATTCCATCACAACCTGGAAGCTAATTATCTTTTAAAAGAAGCATTTTATTATTTTCCACACAGCTTGTGTTTGTTATTGCTAAGATCTCAATTCCATGTCAAGTCAAACAGTTTCCCTTTAGCCATCAGACACTAGCATATCTTTGTAGCCTCATATCCTGATATTGTCTCATTTAGCCCACAATTGTCCATCAGTCCTCACACAGTAGAGCTCTTGTACATGTACTCTGTCCATCAGTCCTCACACAGTAGAGCTCTTGTACATGTACTCCCACACGATTCTCTTTCATTTCTCTTGATACTTTCCTGGTCTTATGCTTCTATGTGGAACCATTTTATTTCTGTCTGCAGAATTCCTTCCTGTAATCAGAAGGTTTCTCCAGTCCTGCCTGGCCTGCGGTCCTGCAGCCGCTTATAAAATAATCATTCAGAGGCTTATATTAATTACAAATTGTATGGCATATGGCAGGCTTCTTGTTAGCTAGCTCTTATAACTTAAATTAACCCATTTTTATTAATCTATGTTTTGCCACATGTTCAATGGCTTTACCTGTNTCCCATTACGTGTTGCTCCTTGGGCGGCTGGCTGGCATCTCTCTAGACTCCGCCTTTCTCTTTCCTGTCTCTCTCCTGCCTGCCTCTAAGCTGCCTTGCCATAGGCCAAACAGCGTTATTTATCAACCAATGGGAATAACATGTATTCACAGCATGCAGAAAGACATCCCCCAGCACTTCCCTNTTTCTGTCTAATCAAAAAGGAAGGTTTTAACTTTAACATAGTAAAATTACATATAATAGACAATTATCAAGCAAGAATTACAGTTATAATATCTAGTCTTTTGTATTTGGCAAAATCAAAGAAAATATTTTATCTATCCTATATTTGTGAGTCTAAGGTTTCATATCTAGTTTATCTTTTATCATAATTAAGGAAAACTATGAAGTGCTGTGGGTGTTTGGTGTCCTAGTGTATAATCAAGCATTTCTCTGGATGAGCTTTTAAGCACAAAAATCATATTCTGGATTGATGTACTTCAGTTAACAAGAACAGTTAGCCAGAAGCAGAACTACAGAAGCCAAAAAGCAAGGTTAGTACATTTAGAGACTTTCCCAGAACTATGGACCAACCCTGCAACTACCTAGGCCCAGAACTAGGCTTATGGGTTGACCCACCCCAACATCCACCCCATCTGTGATCTGCTGGAGCACATGAAGGGCCAGTTCTGCAGACCCAAAGCTGCAGGATCTCCACAACACAGAGTAACAACAGGATATCCAAGAATCCCAGTGAGAGCCCAGCATCGATAGTGTAGCAGAAACTAGAGTCCTTGAACCAGACCAATGACTCTGCAATGAACACTTGCACATAAAGATCTGTAGATAAAAGGATTTACCACATGACTCACTTTGTCACACTACAGCTTCCATGATAATATTTTTTTCCTTTTTTCCTTTTTTTCTTTGAAATTTTATTTTATTTCATTTTATTTTGGGGGGTTGGTTGCAAGGGCAGAGGGGTGATACAAAGAGACAGAAAATGAATGGGATAGAGATGCATGATGTGAAAGACACAAAGAATAAATA